>PVIH01015965.1:0-12520 GCA_004025045.1 Sigmodon hispidus
GGGACATGCGAATCTGCTGCATCTGCTTGGAGCCCACATTGTCTGCTCCCACAATGAAGCATTTTGGATAATCATCCAAAAGTTGGATGATCTTAAGGAAGTAGTTGGACTTCCAGGTCGCCCTGTCTTCCCTGGGCATCACGGCGGTGCGTCAGGGATTGCCACGCAGGGTTTAAAGACGATGTCACTCTGACGAGGATGCCTGGAGAGAGCGCTAACTCATATTCTTAAACTAACCCATTATTCTTATCCATGTTTAGCTATATGGTTTGGTATCTTTGCTTAATTGTAGCATTCTCATCTTGCTTCCTCTGCATCTGGCTGGCCTCTGTTCTGCTCTTCCTCTTCCCAGAATTCTCCTGGTTCCCCAGCCTCTACTTCCTGTCTAGCTTCTGGCCAATCAGCATTTTATTAAGCAAATATTTACAGTGTACAAGATCATAGTCCCACAGCACACACATGGGCATATGACCCTATACACACAGACATTCATACAATCAAAAATTAAATTATAGTAAAACTGGAGTTTGCCATTATTTTTTGTTTTTAGTTTCTTTGGTTTTTAATTTTTCCAGATGGGTTCTCCTTCTGCAGATGGATTCTCCTTCTGCAATCAACTGTCTTGGAGCAGTTAACCCCTAGCTCAGACTCACAAGAACTAGGATTATAGGCATGGTCCACTGTATCTGGAATTGCAGGCATATTCCTTCATACCTGGAGAGAAAGAGGGGGGGGAGACAGAGAGAGGCAGGGAAAGAAGGAGGGAGGTAGGGAGGCTGGAAGGACATTTGGAGAATCTGAGTCCCACTATTCTATACTTTGGAGCAAGTCAATCCTTTGGGTCTTGTGGCGAGCCGCTTCTGGCCTGCAGAACGACGAGTCACCACATGCACGATTCTTCTCGGATCACACTTTATTGGAGTACAGCTCAGTTGTGAAATGGTGGAAAGAAGACCCCGAGCCTGAGATTCAACCTGCTTATATAGGGAAGCCTGGTGTGTGATTGGTGCCTAACACAATGCCTGGTGATTGGTTCAAAGTAGTACTCATTAGCATGTGGCTGGTGATTGGCCCAAAATAATGGCTCATTAACATATTTGAGGATCGCATCGGATAGGTCCTTTCTCAATGCCTAATTAGCATCAGCACATCGGATTGGTCACTACTCGATGCCTAATTAGCATAAGCGGCAATAGAATGTTCTGGCAAGCTGTGCAAAGGCAAACCACGCCCTACACAGTGGCACAGACACTAAGAACAACAATCGCCCTACAGGGTCTAGTTCTAACCTTGTTCCTGGTTAGATCTCTGTAGTAAGAAGTTTCTGACTAACCTAGTCCCAAGATCCAGACCAGCAGTCCCAAATAATTGTACAAGGCGTATATGAATTATAAACTGTTTAGCTAATGACTTAGGCTCATTATCAGCTAGCTGTTGTATCTGAGCTCATGTATTAATCTCTGTCATGCCATGTGGGCTCGTGGCTTACCTGGACTTTTACAGCTTGCTCTCTCAGCAGCAGCTTGAAGCATCTCTGTCTGATTCTGTCATTCTTCCCCTTTATCTATGTTTGGATTTCCCACCTGCTTCTTAAATGCCTTGCCATAGGCCAAAACAATTCCTGTGTTATCTAATGATAATTCACAGCATACAGAAAGACATCACATATCAGATCTCTAATGTCAAATCCTGTTAGATTTTAGCAATAGATTCATCCTCTGCCACTTTACAGACAAGCACATCAGATCGTCCTGACTCAGCAGTATGTCTTCCAAAGTTGTACCCCAACCTGAGCTCTGGAGCTTGGTTTGCCTATGAGCAAGCTCCCACATGTAGTCAGAAGTTTTCTGGCCTGGCCTGGCCTGGCCTAGCCCCAAGGCCCAGACCCACTGTCCCTTAGTCCCAAATAATCACACAAAGGCTTATATTAATTATAAGCTGGTTGGCCTATGGCTCAGGAATATTATTATCTAGTTCTTATACTTTAAGTTAACTCATATTTCTTATTTATATTTAGCCATGTGCCTTGGTACATTTTTGCTCAGTGCCACATTATCATCACACTTCCTTTGCTGGTATCTTCTGCTCTGCTTTTTGGTTTTCCAGAATTCTCCTAGTCTGGTTTTCCTGCCTCTACTTCCTCTCTAGCTACTTGACCAATCAGCATTTTATTAAACCAATATTTACAGTGACAAATATTTACAGTGTACAAAAGCATAATCCCATAGTACCCATGCACAGCGCTCGATGCTGCAGGTTCAGCTTTATCCTTGTGTCTGAAAGTGATCACTCTAGCATTCCTTCCATGCTGAGAGATGGTTCAGTTAGGAGGAGGAGGGAGTGGCAAAGATATACGTTGCTAGGTACTTTTGCACATCAGTTTGTGTCATAGACAAGGTGGCAGATGACCATGGCTGAGACTAAGCACAAGTACAAGATCTGGGGAATAAGTTAAGGTCACTGGCACCTTTTGGCTCTTTCTGTGCATATGCTCTACCATTTAGGGGCACCAGCCACAGAGCAAATGGCAGTTAACTACCATGTTGCTGGTGGTATTTTTCTTTTTCATGCATGCTATTGCACCACAAGGAATGGTACTCTAGGTCCAGTGTGAAGTGGGTTGAAATTTTAAAGCATGGGTGCCTTATATGGAATGTTCATGCTGTGCTTTCCTCAGGTGCTGTGATCACCCTTAAAGCCTGGCCTCTGGTACTCAGAATTAGATGTCTCACACATTTGCAACAGAAAACTCTATTTTTTTAAATAGTATTTTATTAATTCTTGGAGAATTTCATACAATGTATTTTGCTCATTTTCATGCATACACCCAATTCTTCCCAGATCCAACCTTTACACTCTCACATTCCCACCCATCCAACTTTGAATTTTCCTCTTTTAGAAGCATTCATCAGTCTAAGGTATGTTTATCACATCCAGAAGACAACATTTTAGCACTTCTCCCCATCCTCCAGTCCTGATGTCAGTTCTTCCAAGATGGCAGTTCCTGAGCCTTGGCTGGGGTGGAGGGAGACTTAATAAGGATGCAGCATTTAGGGCTGAACACTCAATTCTTGGCACTTTGACAAAGTACGTGTCTCTACATTGACTGCTGCCTACTGTAAATGAAGCTTTTCTCCCCAAGGTTAGGAGTAGCCAGTTTTATGGATAAAAACACAAATATTTAGAAGGCAATTTGACATTACCACTGAGCAAAATAACGATAGCAGGTTCTACCCAGAGCCTGCACTCTCCAGTCAAGGGCTTTTGACCAGCATTACAGTGCCAAGAATAAATTTTCCCCTACAGGGCAGCCGCAAATCCAGTTAGTTATCCCATAACAGCCATTCCATGACTACACCACTGCTCATGTCTTGTTTGGAAGGTTGGGATTGTAGCATGCAGGCTCCTCTGTTGGGCAAAACCATTGATGTCTTTCTCTCCAGCAGCCCATATAACTCCTTCTGGCATAATAAAGGTATCCAGCAGGGAGGAGTCTCCTTGTTGGTTTGTGGTCTCTTTATTTTCTCCTTGGCTCATGCTCCCATGTCATCTGATCTGAGTATTTTTCCTAACTTTTCTGCCACCTATCATCACCCTTAAGAGACAGCCTCCTCCTTGTTCCTGCTTCAGCACCTTTGCCCTCATCCCATGGTCAACTGTCCTCATGTGCAGCTTTGTGGGTCTCACTAGCTGTGTTCATTAAATAGCCATTGTGGAAATTATCTTGGTTAATTGTGACTTCAAATGTTTTAAAAGAAGCAATTTTCAATTTATAATCACAAAATTTCTCATGGTCCTACAACAGCCAGGGTCTGAGTTGATTTCCATAGCTCCTTATACTATTGAAGGCCATGCTGATGCCAGGATTCTGGGATGCTACCTAGAGACATGTTTGTGTTCAAGGAACATACTGTCATGGGAGCCATGCCGAACCAGGAGGCCTGAGCTGCCATCTGGGGCCAGGGTGTCCTCCAGGCCAGGGCTGCTACCAAGGACCATGTCTGGTGCCATGGTCTGAGTTGATGTCAGTTGCCCATGTTAGTGAGGGCTGTACAAATGCCCAGGGTCTGGTCAGCCACCTAAGACCATGTTGGTGTCCATGGGCTATGCTGCTACCCAGGCCATACTGATCTTGGTGGCCTGTGCTGCCATCAGGGCCACGGTGATGCCTGGGCCCAGGCTGCTGCCACGGCCCATATTTGGGTCCATAGTCTGTTGAGGCTGGGGTCTGTGTTGATGTCCATGGTCTATGTTACCATGGGGGTCATAGGAAACATAGGAACCAAGCATGTTGAATTCTGAGGGCCATGCCAAGCTAGCTCCACCCCTCACTGCCAGTGGGACAGCTGAGCCTACCCCTTGCTACAGGAGAGCTGGTTTTACTGTTGGTTTTGCATGTGAAAACAGACACAGTACCAGTTGCCATACTAGAGCTTATCTGAGAAGTTGCCAAGTGGGTACAAGGGAAGAGAAGCAGAAGAGAAAAAGGAATAACTTTCTATGTGTTGTCTCCTTAGAAGAGAAAGAATGGGCACAAATTTATATAGCCACACATAGGGGTGTGCCCTCTGTACCGCATGTTCTACTGGCAACATGTTGGGTTATAGGACTAGCACACTTACCATGTGGCTGCTACATGCCAGAAATTCTTATACCCACAGTCAGGAAAAAATTCTGTAATCACATATTTGCTAGAAGTTATAGTCATCATGAGAATCACCTACATGTATTAAGACTAACAATGCTCCAGGATATGTTTCTAGTAAAATTAGTTTTTGCTTACTACAATAAAAAGCATATTACAAGTATACCACGCAATCTTACAAGGCAAGCAGTTATAAAAAGATCAAATCAAACTCTAAAGGATATGCTAAATAAACAGAAAAGGTTAACAAAGATCCCCCAGAAATAGATTAGATAATGCTTTATTAACTTTGAACATTCTCAGTGCTAATGAGAAAGGAACAACAGCTATAGAAAAACATTAGACTATAGGAAAAAACTGCTGAGATAAATCAGCCTACTTCAAAGATGTGTTGACCTCAGAATGAAAACCAGGATATGTGCTACATTGGGGAAGGGGTTTTGCTTTTGTTTCTGCAGGTGGACTAAAGCTATGGATACATCAAAATTAAAACAGACTCTATTCAAACAGGAGAAACCTCTTGGTAAGGAGAAATGGTGGCTCATCTACCTATGTGACAATTCTAGAAATTGTAAGGAAAACTCACCAAAAAAAGGATCTGGGCAGGGTTCTGTTTTTGTATTTACAGAAAAATAAAATACTCATTTTCAAGAAGCCAAAAGACCTTGGACATCTAGATGTCTAAAGCAGAAATAAAGACTATTCACAAAAAAAGCAAAGAAAAATTGTGCATATTGGTACCAATATACTCTACAGGGTAAGATGTCACTGCCTAACATCTGTATTTCTTTACTTACCAAGGTGGGGTCCTGATTCAATTATTAATTAAAGCTGGCTTTGGACTTGTAATATGGCTTTTTTCTTCTTTAAACCCAAGCATGCTTGTAAAAGGAAAATGCATAATTTCTGTATCATACCAGAAGAGCCACCTGATATAGGACAGAAGAAAAACCAAAATTAAGGGACTATTCTATTGCTACTAATCTCATAATCTTTGGGGTTGATTTTGACTATTTAAAAATTTTTTTAAAAATGTATGAATTTTATATCAAAATTTATAAGGTATATATATATATATATATATATAACTTTTTGTCATGGTATTAATGGTCATATACAGTACTAACTAATTCTAGCAAAAGGGTTCCATCTAGCTTCCTGAACATTGTTTTGGGTTAGAGTCTATCAGTTTTCTGCAGCGAACCATGACAAGTCTTTCATTGGGTTATGGATGATTGTCATTGTTTAGGGTGGTAGGTTTCAAATTGTTATTGGTAATGGTTAAGAAATAAAACAGAAAAAAAAGATTAGATTTAAGGTTCTAATTAAAAAAAAAGAAAAAGAAAAAAGGGGATACGATACAGATATAATAGGCCAAAAGTGTAGATTATTAAATCTACTTAGAAAAAAAAGGAATATGGCTATTATAGGATATAATGATAAATAATTGAATTTACTTTTAAAAAGTAACTACTAGTTTTAAATATTTTACATTGGATTGGATTATTGTATACAAGTTGTGTATATTGATAAAAAGTTGAGATTAATTTTTGTTATTGTACCTATATTTCTACTCTTGTTCAAGGTATTGTACATATATAGCTCATCTAACAGTGTCATAAAGATTACTAGACCTTGAATGTTATTATTACCATCTAATTAAGATATAAAGAAATGCAAGTTAGTAGTTACTCATTACAGTCAAACAATCAAGCATATTAGGTATGTTTTCAAGGTCAAGCAGAGATATATTTCAGATAAACAGTTTATCTCCAGACACTTCAGAGCTCCACAGAATATAGCATTTAAAATATTTTAATAACGTAAGTTCTTTTTATTTTTATTACAAAATATGTCTGGTGTTGGCAGCACCAATTTATTTCAGAGAAGATGATGGGCACTGAAGAAATTCCATATGGAGTTCACTTTCTTTGTGATAAAAGTTAGCCGCTGGGGAATAAAGTGCCCTTGCCTCAACTGCTGACAGTATGATGTCCAAAACGGACAAGCAGGAAACAAAAGAAAGAACTTCTGAACCTTGGGAAGACAAGGTAGGAAAATCTCTTTTAAAAATGTAGTTTTAAGCTCTTCTTTCCCCTTTACAGGGCAAGAGGTTGTCTATGGAGCACCCACTGCTGCCATCAGTACCTGTACTGCCATCGCGAGGAAGAAGAGGAGACTCGTGAGCTCAGACACACAAGTACACAAGTAAAGGATAAAACATTTGTTTTATTTTTGAAGACACAAATCTTCAATCAAGAGTAACATTTTGATGCTTGGCATCTAGACTCCTTGTGCTGTCCACTACACCAGCAACAACTGTAGATCATAGCCAGAGAACTTGTGAAGTTTGGGCTTGTAACCTGGCTGAAGAGGTGAAGAAAATTCATCAAGATATCCAAAAATATAATTATGTTGCTATGGACACAGAGTTTCCAGGTGTTGTTGCAAGGCCCATTGGAGAATTCAGGAAAATGCTGACTATCAATACCAACTATTGTGATATAATGTAGACTTGTTAAAGATAATTCAGCTAGGACTGAGCTCTATGAATGAGCAAGGAGAATACCCACCAGGAACATCAACTTGGCTGTTTACTTTTAAAGTCAATTTGACGGAGGACATGTATGCTCAGGACTCTATAGAGCTACTAACAACATCTAGTATCCAGTTTAAAAATCGAGGAGGAAGGAATTGAGACCCAGTACTTTGCAGAACTTCTTATGACTTCAGGAGTGGTTCTTTGTGAAGGGGTCAAATGGTTATCATTTCATAGTGGTTGTGACTTTGGCTATTAGAAATCCTGACCAACTCTAACTTGCCTGAAGAAGAACTTGATTTCTTTGAGATCCTTCGATTATTTTTTCCTGTCATTTATGATGTGAAGTACCTCATGAAGAGCTGCAAAAATCTCAAAGGTGGATTACAGGAAGTTGCTGAACAGTTAGAGCTAGAATGAATAGGACCTCAACACCAAGCAGGATCTGATTCATTGTTTACAGGAATGGCCTTTTTTCAAAATGAGAGAAATGTTCTTTGAAGTTCATATTGATGATGTCAAATACTGTGTTCATTTATATGGCCTTCCTATGTACAGAACGGCACAGGGAATGCATATGAAGAGAAAGCCAACAAGCAGTCCTAACAGGAATTAGTCTTTTATTTTTATTTTATACAGGTTACACACATGCTTGTTCATAGGTTTTTATCTCTGGTTGAACCCCTTAAATGATAGGCAATGCCTCCCCCTCTTCCTGTAGCCCCTATTTTCTGCCTTCAGTACTAAGTGTGGCCTTTCCTAGCTGTGAGCTTAATAAATAAAAGTACATTCAGGTTAAATCTGGCCTTAATTTAATACACCTCTTATCAAGCTTGTGTGACAAAGATACATTACTGAATTATTTGATACACTTTGCCTACTTACGCTTGGTTTTTCCCTTTTCCTAAATTAACTAGCATTGACTATAATTTATTTCCCTGTTTCATGCCTCTCTGTCTATTCTGCAGTACTTATAGGTATTTAAAATTGTAGACCATCAAGTTTGCAGTTTAGAGAGTGATCCCAATCCTCTATTTTATCAGAAATTGTGTTTTTTCTGGCTGCTAGCCAGAAAAAAAAAAATGCCATCTGCCACCTTTTTGCAGTATTTGCTTGTTTTTGACATTCAGAGTACAGCACATGCATTGTGCACATTGTTGAGTCAACAGGACTAACAAAAGACAAGGAACTGCTGTGGAGTCTAGTAACTGCTGCTTCTGTGTGTGGTATTTAAACTTCCAGCACAGCTCGGGTCCGTTGTTTCTCATTGGCATGCACAGGCTGCTCTGTGACTGAAGACTTTGAGACCTGCTTTACACCCTTCTGGAAAATTGTATTGTCTGTGATTGGACATTTACTATCTGCCAGAAAGCTGGAGTTCAACATGTTGTATTTTATGATGGCAATGCTTTCCTTGATTGGTTTCCTTTTAATCCGTTACTTTACCCTAATTGCTTTATTTTATAACCATATTTATGATGTTCTTGATTTGTTGACTTCTACACAATCAATTTCATTAAAGTCCAAAGATAATAAGTCTTTAGGTACATTTTATATCAAATTTTAAAAAAACAAAAAAATTTATTTCATAGATGCTACAAAAAATAATGGAGAGATTTGGTGCAAAACTATAAAATGCAAAATATATGTATATATATATATACACATACATATAACTAATAAAATTACCTGAGGAATGTAAAAAAAAAAAAAGTCTAGTTTCACAGATAAGACTGTCAGATTGTCAGATGTGATAAGCCTGTAGGCCAAAGATGGATGTTTTAACATTGTAGAGGACATTTGACTGTCTAGGCATCCAGTTTGTCATTTCTCACATTTTTTAGAAGTCCCTTTCTTGGTCTTCTTTCCACCATTCTCAACTGAGCTGTACTCTAATAAAGTGTGATCCAAGAAGAATCGTGCGTGTGGCGACTCGTCATTCTGCAGGACAGAAAGTGGCTTGCCACAAGTGGCGTTGAAACCCGGGAACCTTCGTGCCCCACAGAGAAGACCGATTCAGAACACACGGAGTGGACCGTCGGTGAGGTTGCTGCAGAAGAATCTGAAGGAGATTCAGAACTGCAGTAATCAGGAGGGTTAACCGGTAAGTCTCACAGGAAAATAGTGGGACCTGCGTTAAGCAGGAAAACTCTGCTTGTAGAAAAAAGCAGAGAACGAGGCGTCTGCTGACGAACGGATCTAACCCGTTGGTAGTTTGGGGTTGTTTAGGATATAAAGGGTTTTAAATAGGCAAGGATATGGGTGTAAGTTTCTCTCACCCGATTGCCACAGCTTTGAAAGAGCTGTTGAAGAGTAACGGTGTCAGCGTTAAATTAAGGTAGGAATTAAAGATTATATAAGGATGAGGTTTTTAACCTCATGTCCAATTTTTTTTGGCTCTTAAGGAGCTGCTTTATTAAGGTTTTTTTTCTGAGTCCGCTCTGCTTGCTAGCAGTGGGAGAGATAGATGGGTTAAAAGCAGCCAAGAGGGGCAGAGTCAGCAATTACGATTTGTTTCCCCTACTGCGCCTATTGCCCCCCCCCTCTGTATTACCAGCCTGGTGAGGGCATCTGTTCTAAGCCACCGGACAACACAAAAGTGTGGAAGAGAGTCCAGCGTGAGCTGCATCCTAGTGTACTGCTGGCTTTTCCAGTTTTTCAAAATAACCAGGGGCAAAGGTATCACGAGCTTTTAGATTCTAAGACAGTGAAATCCCTGGCAGAGTCTGTCCGCACTTATAGCACTACTGCATCTTTTACAGTATCACAGGTTGAGGCATTGAGAAGATCTGCCATGACGCCTAGTGACTGGAGTAGCTTAGCAAAAGCGTGTCTCAATCCTGGACAATATTTAGAATGGAAGTCAGTTGTGACTGATCTGGTACATAGTCAGGCCAGAGAGAACACTGCCAATGGGCAGCCAGCATGGAGTGTAGATATGCTGTTAGGGCAAGGACAATGGATAAATAATCAGACAGCATATCCTGTGGAAGTTTATAATCAAATAAACACCATCAATATGAGGGCTTGGCAAGCCCTCCCCAATAAGGGGGAGGTCTCAGGGAACCTAACCAAAATAATACAGGGCAACACTGAACCATTTTCTGACTTTGTAGCTCGAATGATGGATGGAGCGGGACGAATTTTTGGTGATGTGGAAACCGCACTGCCGCTAGCAAAGCAATTAGTTTTTGAGCAGTGTACAAAAGAGTGCCGGATGGCTACTGCACCTGTGTGGGTACCTCAGTGGCCTCTGTCAACATCTTTTGCCAAGACACCTGATCGACTTATAGTCCCTTATACAAAAGAACAAATAGAGATACTGGCTGCCACTACCTCAGAATGGGCTATATTGGTTTGTGCCTTTTCTGGTACAATTGATAATCATTTGCTCAAGAGTGAACTTTTAAGATTCATAGTTCAGCAGCCTGTGGTGTTTCCTTGGATCACAAAGGAACAACCGTTGAGCAATGCCTTAACCATCTACACGGATGGGTCTAAGACTGGGAAGGGAGCCTACATGGTGCAAGGAGGCTCACCTGTAACTGTTGAGTGCCGTCCAAATACTCCCCAAATAGTAGAATGCCAATTAGTTTTAGAGGTTTTTAAATGTTTTCCTGAGTCTTTTAATTTGGTATCCGATTCATCATATGTGGTGAATGCTGTTAAAAGTTTAGAAATTGTTTCCTATATTGAACCCTCTAGTACGGTAGCCTCACTTTTAGCAGGAATAAGAGGTGAGATTTTGCATCGATCCAATCCCTTTTATATTACCCATATCTGAGCTCACTCTTTGTTGCCTGGTCCTATGACAAAAGCCAATGAACAAGTTGATCTGGAAACGTGCGCTTTTGTGGCATTGGACTCTGAAACACAAGCGCGAGAGTTTCATAGCTTATATCATGTTTCATCTGCTGTTTTAAGAACTAAACTTAAAATTTCTAGGGAGATAGCTAGGAATATTGTGAAAAGCTGTTCTGCTTGTGTGCAATTCTTGCCTGCTCATAAAATAGGGGTTAATCCCAGAGGCATTTTTCCACTTGACATTTCTCAGATGGATGTTACCCATGTTCCATCCTTTGGAAAGCTTCAGTATGTGCATGTCTCCATTGATACATGTTCTGGGGTAATGCAGGCTACACCTCTTTCTGGGGAAAGGGTTCACAATGTCATTACCCACTGCCTTGAAGCTTTGGCCACTTGGGGAAAGCCCGATACACTGAAAACAGACAACGGGCCAGCCTATATATCTAAGAGTTTTGCCTCTTAGTAGCAGGCGTACTACACACACACACACACACACACACACACACACACACACACACACACACACACTTTAATCCCAGCATTAGGAAGTTTAAACCAGGACTTGGACAGACAAAGAACTATAAGGCAGGAGGAGACATGAGTTCAATCCTTCCCTTTTGACTGATGATTCAGATCAGTCTGAGGATTTGTGGAGACAGGAACTACCCCTTTTGGGATGAGAAGTTGGCAAGGTAAGAATTGCCTATGGCTTGTTCTCTCTCTCTCTCTCTCTCTCTCTCTCTCTCTCTCTCTCTCTCTCTCTCTCTCATATCTTTCAGCATATGCTCCAAGCTCTGGGTTTTTATTATAATGCCAATTAGGATTTGTGCAGCAGGTTATATCTTCAATCACAGAAAACAGAGGAAGTGAGATGAAAGTGGGGTGAGAACTACCAACACTTAAAGCCCACCTCTAGTGACATGCTTTCTCTGGCAAGGTTTTGTTTCCTAAAAGTTATATAACAATGGTTCTCAACCTATGGGTGGCAAATCCCAAACCCATCAGAGAACACGGTTATTTACATTATTATTCACAACAGTAGCAAAATTGTGGAGTGGCAACATTCCACAGCATGAAGAACTATATTAAAGGGTCTCAGCACTAGGAAGGTTGAGAACCACTGTTTTACAACTTTCCCAAATGGCATCACCAACCTGGGGCCAAGTGTTCAAACACACGAGCCACTGAGTGACATTTCTCATCCAAACCATCACAATAATAAAACATCTTACTAAGACAAAAATGCCTGAGTGCTGAAGATAAAGAACGTGGGTGTGGAAAGTAAGATCTTGATTTGAGGAGTTAGTTTCCTGTTGCAGTTGACTCACAAGGGGCTGGCCCATAGCAGAAGAGCCGAAAGAACATTAAGTTTGATGATTGAAACCATGGCTGGTGAAAAACACAAGTTGTCAGATGCTGTACATGATACCCTGGGTAGAAATTTTTAGGGGAGGAATTTGGGATGATTTAAACAGAACTTATTGCGGTGAGCCGCCTCTGTCCTGCAGAACGACGAGTCACCACACCGT
>PVIH01015965.1:12620-47496 GCA_004025045.1 Sigmodon hispidus
AGCCAATGATTGGTTCAAAGTAGTCTCATTAGCATATGGCTGGTGATTGGCCCAAAGTAATGGCTCATTAACATATTTGAGGACCGCATCGGATAGGTCCTTTCTCGATGCCATAGGCACATCGGATTGGTTACTACTCGATGCCTAATTAGCATAAGCGGCGCCGGCAAGCTGTGCAAAGGCAAACCGCGCCCTACACTTATGAATGGCTCAACAAATCTGAGAACAAACAAAGCATGAAAACACATTAGTTAAATACCACATTAATCTATCAGAATTTAAATGAATCAAAACTGACATGTATCTTAAAGGGATATACTGTACTCATCTGGGAAATTACAGGTGGTCCCCAGGGAAGGACTTATGTGTTAAATAGAATTTCTATAACTGTATAGATAGGTAAAATATTTACTGCAGTTCTCTAGTTTAAGAGAGAGGAGAGTATCTGTAGGGAAAAACTATAGAATAAGCAGATGATTAGAAGACCTATAATGACAAAAATGAAGATTTTATTTAGGATCCACTTTGTCAAGAGCCTTTAAATTGAGAAGAGATGGTTTTATTCACAGATTCTAAGTGGAGTGTCTTTCACATTGAAACATAATGAAATTTGAATATGGTGTATGCAAACCTGTTTAGTAGTGTATGAAATCCACACAATGGAATTTCTTCCTGCAGTCCTGGATTCACTGAAGAGCTGGAAGCACAAGGCAGTGGCAGGTCCTCCCATCCCTTCTTCCATGAAAGAAGGGCCATAGGTTTGCTTCTTGCCAAGGTGACACCAAGGCCTCTTCAGCTCCGCAGACTTGAACATCTGTGGAGCTCTGGCTGCAGCCAGACTGTTTCACAGTGTTGCCTGGCTCCGTACCCTCTCTGGAGGTTTCTTACTGTCTTTAGCAACTGCTCTCTGTTTCTCTGTGTAAATATTTTTTATATTCTTCTGTGACCAATTAACTTCTATGATATCTTATCACCTTGTAACATCACAGACCCACTTCCTGTGTTCTGCAGCTGAATATGACCTCTTCCTCTTTGGTGCCTCTCTTAGAGAGTTTACCTCACTTGATGGCATAGGACAAGCTAATTAATAGTTTTGATTTTTCTCATCTGCATTTAACAATAGGGACTCAATTCTCACTAGTTTTAGAAAAAGTTTATCAAAAGCTGGGGTGGGGGGCTCAGCAAATAGAACATGCTGCAACCAGTGACCCAAGATTAAATCCCCAGATCCCAAATAATCTGAGAGCTATCTAGAGGGCTTCTAATACCCATGCTTCTTTGGTGAGATGGGAGGCAGAGACCTGTGAACCATTGGAAGCTCATGAGCTAGCTAGCCTGGTGCACACAGCACAGCAACAAAGAAACTCCACCTCTGACAAGGTATAAGGTTGTCCTTTGTCTGCTTCACATATGCTGTGACACATACACACACACACACAAATATGTACATGATTTTACATATACACACACAGGCACACAAATAACAACAATGATAAATGTGATAATAAATAATTCACTGAGGAGTGCAAATCGCTTTCAGAATGAAGTTGCAGGGGATCTTGGATATGAGTAGTCATTGTCCTCAAGTGGGTCCATCTCTTGGCTCTGCTTTCTTCTGCCTTGGCTTATCCCCCACCCCAGCAGACTTTCCCTTTGCAGGGAGTGTTGAGCAGGGTCAGTTCCAGGCCTCCAGCCTTCCAATGTAGCAACTGTGTTGAAACACTTACTTTTCTAACTATTGCAATAGCTTTTCAGAGACTGTGCTGTTTTGACTGGACTGGAACAAGTTCCCAAGATCAAATGAATTCTTTGGGTAGCAGGGTAGAATTGCTCCAACAGGCCAGTCAGTTTTGACTAACTCATTCCAATTTTCTTATTCCTCTTCAGATTTTATATATTAAAAAAAGTCTCCCGCCCCAATATACTGTAAAACAGGACAGTTGGCACCTTAGGAGTCCGAGCTGGGGATAAGGAGAGGACCATGGTTAGCCTCACTGAGCTCACACTAAGAATGCTGTAGGTGGGCCACACTGGAGGATGGCTCTGTGGTGAAGAGCAGGCACTGTTCATTCAGGGGACTTGAGTTAGGTTGGCAGCATCCACAAAGGCAGGTTACAACTGCCTAAGACAGCAGCTCCAGGGGTACCTGCGGCCTGCCTCTGGCTTCCTCAGGTAACTGTCCTCACTTGCAGACAGCCATATACATATAGTCACATACATATAATTAAAAATAATACAATTAAATCCTTTTAAAAATAAAAGTGGGCAGTCTCCATTAGAACCATAAAAAAAAAAAAAAAAAAAAAAAAGGAAGAATGAATGCTGGGCAGGTGAAATACCAGACTAAAATCTTTTCTTTTTAGATTAGAGACCTCATGAGGAGAAAATCAAATTTTACTCATTTTCATTTCTTTAGGGGGAAGTGAGCACATTGTTTCCACATAAGAAAGCCTCCAAAGAATGTTCTTTCTTTCATTTTATTAAATACTTGAGAAAATATCTCTTAGGATGAAGAATTATCATAGTAGAAATATAGGATCATTTTAAATGGCATTTCAATGGAGTAGAATCTCCAGCTCTCCTAACTGATTATTCAAATGTAATATTGCTTAAAGGAAGGTAGGTGAATGATTTCATTCACTGAACTCTCAAAATCACCAGGGAGCTATGTTTTATAAGGTAGTTAAAACTTACAGCTTTATAGCCTTATAGCTACAATAGGACCTCCATTATGTATTCTTGATATAAACATGTAGTATGCTTCAGAATCTGCACTTTGAATTACTCCCCTGAAGAACTGTGGTTGAGTTACTCCTTTGTGTTTTGACTCCTTCTTACTAGAACAGTGAGCAGGCGTTGTTTTGCTTTGGCCAGGGTGTGGCTTTTGCTCTGAAACCCTTTTCCTGTAACTTCTGACCTAACTCTTGCCAACAGTGAGTTAGGTGTCAGGTTTTGTGTGGCTGTGTGTATTAGAGACTGTGTGTATGAGACTCTGTGTGTTTGCCACTGTGTGTGTGTGTGGGGGGGCACATGTATAAAGAGCGTAGGCCTTGGCTTTGAAAACAGAATCAGATTGTTTCAATATTTTGAGTTAATGAACAGATGGGAAGTCTTGAACTTAGTTCACACAGGAAAAGGAAACAACCTTTGCCATGCTGCTTTCCATAACAATGCCAGAGAGTCAGGATTTCAGTCTGTGTGAGTTCAGCCTGGCCAGTGCTTCCTAGGGTACATCATTCATTCGTAAATAAGTTTACACTACTACTTTCTTGCAGTCTCTAACATAAAATATTTTAAGGTGTATTTTTTTTTTCTCTTTTACTCTTTGAGGGGCCCACCACCCAGCTCCACAGAATCTTATTCTAACAAATGAATGCCAGGCCTTAGCTTGACTTGTTTTTAGCCAGCTTTTCTTAACTAAAATTATCCTGTCTACCTTTTGCCTCCGGGCTTTCCTTTCCTTTATTTTCTATGTCTTCCTTCTTATTCCATGGCTGACTGTGTGGCAGGGTGGCTGGTCCCCCGATGTCCTCCTCCTTCCCTCGCTCCTCCCTCTTCTCTCTACCCTCTCTGCCCACCAGCCCTGCCTATCCCTCTCTCCTGCCTCGGTATTGGCTGTTCATTGCTTTATTACACCATCAGGTGTTTTAGACAGGCAAAGTAACACAGCCATACAGAGTTAATCAAATGCAACATAAAAGAATGCAACACATCTCTGCATCATCAAACAAATGTTTCACTGCATAAATAAATGTAACACTTCTTAAACTATACTTCACAACCAACATAAAAGGTTCTTTATATAAAACTCTCTTTTCAAAAAGTTGAGATGAAAGAACATTTAAGTAAATGTTACTCTTTTGTCTACCCAAATAAAACAATACTCGTGTTAAAATTAAATTAGAAATAAAGATAAGTATTTATGTCACATTCTTTTGCCTTTACATATCCAGAACTTTACAGCACCCACTTTATCTCAAATCTACTAAGGAAAGAGAAGTAGTTCAGGAAAAATAGTTCCTTCCCAGTGCTCAGCTTAGGGTGTGGGTGGAAAGACAGGTGGTTATCTGTTTTTGTTTTATCACGATCAGAACTGGGCATGTGAGACAGAAACTAGACTAACTGAAATGGAGATAATGGCAGTAAGAGACCAAACTCCTGAGAAGTCCTTTATATATTACCCAGGGAGCATGAAAAAAATGGATCCTATCATTCCTATAACTGTAGATAGTTATCTTTACCATGAAATGAATCCAATGCTAATTCATTCCCAGGTAGAAAGACATGAGTAAAGACTCCCTAGCTCAGTTGCAAAGTCAGCGATTTCTGAAGTGCACCTTCTTTCTGGATTTCTTGTTCTACCAGGAAACAATTAGCACTTATCATTTAGGCTTATTTGACACAAGACTTCAGTTATGACTGATAGGGGAAATAATATGAGAGATAACAGAAGTCTGGTGCCAAACAGAACCTTTTCCCTTGGTTTTTGACTACTGTATTTTCAAGCAGATTAGACCAGATTGCAAGAGTCTCTGAACTGATCTATACACAGGCAGTAACAGTGGATGAGGAAGCTGTTCTTCTTGGTGACCAGTGTACTGTTCTTTTAACTACACCTGACACCCATCCAACACTCAATTCTGCTTTTCCTTTTTAAGCAACTGTGTCCCTCATAAGGAAGCAGCAGAATCAGTCCCCAAATGCAAAAAATTTAAGTTCTGATAAATTGTATACTACATACATTCTCCCAGAACTCCATCTTACCCTATCTATTGTTCATAAGGGCAAACATTCTGAGTCATCATTGTGAACATTACAGCCAATACCAGGGTCAATGACTTTGCCAAGTGCTGCATTTGTTTTACTGAATTTATGTAACAAGAATCCCCAGAGGTTGGTACTGAAGAACTTTCTGTGCAGATGAGGAGATGCAGTTCAAACAGGTTGAGGCAAGTGACCAAGACTAGTCAGCACTGGCCGATTCTACGGCTCTGTTAGATGGCTTCTATCAAGATTTCATCGAAAATAACCTGTGGATCCAAGACACTCCACTTTCTAATACACAGGGTCATCTGAGGCTTGAAACTAGAATTAATTTATCAAGGCAAACTAAAAACAGAACATTCAGATTCAAATCGCCTCCATTGGTTGCACCTATGTTCTTAGTTATGGGTATACTCTCAACTCAGACCAGTGTACTAAATTCAGTCTTTGACATTTAATGACCAATGCTGCAAGGACCTGATAAATCGAGCTACTAGATTCACAGCTAAGTTTTTTAGACTTCAGGATATAATTATGCTATCTTGAATGTATTTCATTGTACCTTTTTGAGTATCTGGTGTAGATACAGCTGTGGCACAAATTCCCATTATACTAAAAGAGACTCAGAGCCAGATATCAGGGAAAGGCTGAAATATCAGAGAGAGGAAACACCACAGTCAAATCTCACCCAGCTATCTTCCAGCTACCCCACCTCTCTGCTGTTTTCCTACACTGCCTTAATTACCCTTCTCTTGTCAGTCAGCTGTATCCCAACCAGGTTAGGTTTAAAGGTGTGAGCTACTCTATTTGGTAGTCAGCCTTGAACTCACAGAAACACGGCAAGTTCCTTTTCTGGGATTAAGGGCGTAGGTCACCACTCCCAGACTTTCTCTGTGCAGGGATTAAAGGTGTGTGCCATTGAAGCCCAGCTGTTTGACCTTGTTCTCAAAACTTAAGAATTTCCTGAGCTATGTCTGCCTAGGTTTTGACTGTGGGTTGGTCTCTTGATACTCCAGGTTTTATTAAGTATGTAACATATCACCACATATAGCAATGAAAATATTCTCTGGGCATTTTAACAGAGAAGGGGACATTAAACTGGAGTACCTTAAAATAGCTCATTAAATCCAACAAAGATTGAATACTTTCAATGTCAGATTCACCTTTGGGCATTTTAGATACAAAGAAAAAACACTAACTTCTCTCTGTCAACTGTGTCTTGGTAATACAAATATTAAATTAATATACCCTTGTTTGGCAAGTCTTTTAAGTTTAAAGTTGGATTATTCAGCTATTTGATTAACGCTCCTTTTAAAGGCAAGAGCATGATTTCTCATACACATCTAAGCTGAGTGAAAAGGGAAAAACTGAAACAATTTTAGTTTGACGACCCTAATTGACCTTTATTTGGGATTGTAGACATAGGCAACACCTTACTCTCAACAGAATGAATGTTCAGAAGAGATGAACAAGAGTATATAACAGGAAAAAAATTAGAAAGCAGAAACATAACCAGAAAAAGTGAAGTTGCTTCAGAGTTGCTTTCCTTGTACAGGTAAAGGCAGAAAGGACTTGTGGCTAAAACTGGGCACCCACAACTAGGATAAGCGCATGGCTGCAGGAAGCGAGCCTTTTTTTCCTAGGACCTGTTGAACTCTACCTGTCTCCGACTGGTACATAAAACGAACCAATGAAAAATGGAATCCCATTCATGCCACTGGGGCATCCAATCCAGGTACGTGTCTCAGACTCCGCCGCGGGCCACAACCCCTGTGCCCGGTGTCCGGCAGCTGCGCACTGGAGCGCCACCTGCAGCGCCGGTCCCTGCGGAGTCCGGCTGCCCTCCCCCCGGGGGTTCGTCCGCTACTGCGCAGGCGTCCCAGGAAGCGCTCGGCCGAGCTGCGCTTTGCGGGCGTCCGCCTGGCCCGCAAGGACGCCGGAGCGCGGTTCCGCTAGCACCGAGTTCCGCGCGCCGGACCCAAGAGGCCGTGGCGGCGGGTGAGTCCCGAGGGGAAATGCCACTTCCTTCCCCAGCTCCCAGAGGGCGGAGGGTGGAGACCGTGAGAGCCTCTGATCTCTTCTCCACGGGAGGTCTGGTCGTCTGGCGGGGACGCGCGTGGGGTGCCCGGGGCTGCGGGGAGGTGGCGCATACCCCGCAGGTGTGATCTGTGGCGTGAGGTGAGGACAGGGCGGGGGCTGGCGTGCGAGCCTGGCGGGATGGGTCTGCCTTCGTGTCCGCCCCAGTCTTAGTGCTGTGGAATGACATTCCGGTCCTAAAAATTAGAAACTAGCGGAGGGAGATGGCGGATGCTGGGTCGGGTGCTGTACAAACCACCGCTCCCTTGCTGGTCCAGCCCTGAGCCTTGAGGGCTGTCCAGCTAACGGCCGGACAGAGGAGCGATCTGCTGCAGGAACGCGGTAGTGTGGTTTTCTTTCTTCCCATCTTCCCAGAGATTTCCCAGTTTTAAGGGAACTCGAAGCTTTCGAGTCTTCCCCGCTTTCCCCTCAACTCATTTTAAAATCAGTTTTACACAATATAATTGGGAAGAAATTTTGTTAGATCTACAACAAGTACCTAAAGAGGGACATTTTATACACAGCAATATAGATGTACTTGAAGAAGGTAGGAAATCTTAGGTGGCTTACAACAGTGGAGAACCATTTAGAATCTTACTCTTTTTAAGACTTAGAGCTTTCAGGGAGTTGGGTTTCTTCCCATAGATTTTTAAGCACTAAATAAACACCTGTGGGTAAACCACCTGCCATGTTACCGCACACACAGGGGATAGTGGATAACGCTATTTTAAAGTTACATTTGTGTTTCTCTGCGCCACAGTGCAGATGGAATGCTAATACTGGAAAACGGCTTTTATCTTGCCCTCTTTCTAACCCAAGCCTATAATGCTTTAAATAATTTCAATGAGACTTTACTGACATGCGTTCTGTCCAGGCATGTTAGTCAACCCAGAGAAGGTAAGGGATGTTTTGTCTTTTAAATTGGAGACTACGTATTTCCAGCCACTGTCAAGTTGTCCAATGGTGGGTTAGGTTGTATCTGCTTGTTTTATTCCCTGGGGGGAGGGGGGTTTTGGGGGTGAAAATTATAGAATTTCTTGAAATATTTTGTAAGTTTATTCTTGGAACCATGGCTTTCTCATTTTATGAAATTGAGTTGAGGCCTTTTATTGCTAGTTATTTGTTTATAACTTAAGACTCAGTGTTAGAATGAAACATAATATGGTAAGCTTAAGGACAAGGACTGCTTTTGTATCCAGTGTGCTGAGTTTTCCTAATCCTGGGTTTTATAATAGCATATGTGTCTTGAATATACTTTTTATTCAGGATTTGGGGAAGAAAGATTTTTTTCTGTGGGAGATGGGTAAACATAGATTTTGTTATGTGGTATTACTTTGCATATAGGAAGTAATACAAAATATTATGTTAAAACACCCACATCTGCATTATAAGATGCATAATTCACACCTTTTTTGAGGTAAAATGAGATGATAAAGATGTTTGCTGTTTTGTGGTGGGGCATTTAAGAATACTTTTTTTCACTTTAAAATTTTATTGATATATAAAGATACATACCCATTGAATTCGCTCATTTAGGTGCACAGCTATATGAATTTGGAAAAGAACTTTTCACCACCCCCAAAGAAACTTCCCTCCCATTGGAATTTACTGACACTTTCTCACAGGCTATCTCTGTGTTGTCTTATCTCTGTAGAATTGCACCTTCTAGGGTTTCCTCTAAATAGAATCATACAGGAGGCCATCTTTTGTGAATCCTCTCTTTCGCTTGTATTTTTGGCATGACATTTAAGTTTGGAAAATAATCAAAGGTTAAGAAGATTCAGTGCTAGATTTTCCTCTAAGAACTTATAACTTTAGCTTTCATGTACATCTGTGATCGGTTTTGAGTTAATTTTTCCATATGGTGGGCTACCTACCAGAGCACCAGGTTAATTCTTTTACATGTGGCTGCCCAGCTCTCTTGTCAGCAGTCTTTAAACTGTCTTCTCACCTCTCTATCAGACATAACTGTATTTGGAAATTTTACACACATTGTAAAATTCCACAGATTCAGTCTAGTAACCAATGGATCATCAGTTAAGAATAACTCTGAACCTGGGATATTCGGGGAAATAGTCATGACTAAAGCAGGGAGGTGGGACAGTAACTAAGTCCCACTGAGGAGGGGGAACAGGGAATTCCTTCTAGTCACTTACATTTCTCCTGCAGTTACTGTAGCATCCAAGTCCTTTCCAGCTTTGTCTATCAGTCAACTTGGTGTCAAAACTGGAGCGCTTGCCTGATGAGATTTTCTCCCTCAGTTAGCATTCATTTTATCACTTTTTTATAGCAGTACTTTTTTCCCTTAAATACAAACTGATGATGAGCCAATTGGGTAGCATTTCTACAGGCTATGTATGTGGACCAAAGTAAACTAAGAAAATTTCTCGAAGCTTGGAATTATTTGTATTTTAAACAAAAGAATTATGTTTATGTTTTTATCTATTTTTCATAAACTTTTAGAATAATTTTTGCTGCTCTGGATGAGCAAAATAGACAAGCAGGAATATTTATGGGGACAAAAAAAAATGCTTCCCCTCCCCCAGCTTGATTGTATGAGACAGGCATCAATAGGAAACTCAACAAGACAATATTTTTTTGTATTTTCAACTTAATTTATTGTTATCTTTAAATGACATTAGTAAAGGTGGTATGTTAGGGATTTATAAATGTTGGATCTCTTCTGCTGATTAAATTTCTGAAACTTAAGTATGTTGCTCCTTCGTGAATTGTGTTTTTATATTTTAGGAATCCTGGCTGCTGTGTTCAAGTTGTTCGCTATGAAGTTAATAGTAGTGTTATTTCTGGGACTTCTCACTGGTTGTAGAGGCAGCTCTTCCTATAGCTTGACACCTCAGTTACTTCTGGTGTCCTTTGATGGCTTTAGAGCTGACTACCTGAAGAACTATGACCTTCCTCATCTCCAGAACTTTATCAAAGAAGGTGTCTTGGTGGAACATGTTACCAACGTTTTTATTACAAAAACATTTCCAAACCACTACAGTATCGTGACAGGCTTATATGAGGAAAGCCACGGCATCGTGGCCAACTCCATGTATGATGACGTCACAAAGAAATATTTTTCTGAATCTAATGATAAGGATCCATTTTGGTGGGATGGGGCAGTGCCTATTTGGGTGACCAATGAACTTCAAGAAAACAGATCAAGTGCTGCTGCTATGTGGCCTGGTACTGATGTGGCCATTCACAATGTTACACCTGCCTATTTTATGAATTACAGCAACTCAGTGCCCTTTGAGGAAAGACTAAATAATGTTACCAAATGGCTCAGTAATTCCAACCCACCAGTCACCTTTGCAACTCTCTATTGGGAAGAACCGGATGCAAGTGGCCACAGATACGGGCCTGAAGATAAAAAAAACATGAGCAGGGTATTGAAAGAAATAGATGACCTTATTGGTGATCTCGTACAAAAACTGAAGGTGTTAGGATTGTGGGAAAATCTTAATGTGATCATTACAAGTGATCATGGGATGACTCAGTGTTCTCAGGACAGACTGATACATTTGGATTCCTGCATTGACCATTCAAACTACACTGTTATAGATTTAACCCCTGTGGCTGCGATTCTTCCCAAAATAAGTAAGTAGCTGTTTAAAATAAGTAAGGTAGACATTTCTTCTAGTGATGATGAGTAGTGATACATAGTTTATATTTGCTTAGGAAGCTCAGTGTAAAACTGTCCCCCCTTTCTAAGTCAGCCAGCACAGGCCAAAAGAGATATGGGTGTTACTGAAAGTTCCTGTGTGTTCATGTTCATCTCTGGCACTATTATATAATTACTCTGTTTTGAGAATTAAAGGTAATTTAATAGGATAATATTGTTCAGAATATATTCCTGTCCCTGCTAGTCAGATGAGCTTCACTTCCTGAGTCTGTCACATTTCCCCTTGTTTCCCATTTACAGATGTAACAGAGGTTTATGACAAGTTGAAACACTGTAGTCCTCATATGAGTGTTTATCTCAAAGAAGATATTCCTAGCAGATTTTACTACCAACATAATGATCGGATTCAGCCTATTATTTTGGTTGCTGATGAAGGCTGGACAATTGTACTAAATAAGTCATCATTTAAGTGTAAGTATTTATTTCTGGTATTTCTGTAGTCTCAAGGCTCTATTACATATCGTGGTCTTGTTTTAGAAGACAGATGCTTTGATTTAGTTATGTTTAACTATTCAGTTTTGCAAAGACAGCTCTCACATGGTGATTTTCATTTGATAGCCATTTCCAGTGGCCAGTTTTACTCTGCCATTAGGAGGCTGTGTAACTTTGTGGGAAAGCTAAAGTTTCACTTTCTATTTCCCTTTCCTCATATGTATTTAAAAAAGAGAAAAGAATTCACCCAAGTGACCTCCAGACTTTCCCAAATGATGAAATCATTTCCTTGCATGCTGTAGTTCTGTGGATCACTGGGCAAGAATTGAAAGCAGACTAAGGAAACAGTTAACCAAGTGAGCAAATTCATCACAACTGCTCCTCAAACACTGACATGTCTTGAGTTACATGAGTTGCATGTCTCATTCCAAATGAAGGTTATTCATCTGTATTTTGTATTTAATTTTATGACTTCAGAATTCTAATATTGAAGTACATCACAGGGGTCAGTAAACTTCCTCAAAAGGCATTTTCAACTCTGGTCCAGCTGGTCTGCATTTCAGCTACTCAGCTCTGTTTTTCTAGCATGAAAACAGTTATGGTTAGTTAGATTAGTCAACTAATTGAATGGTATATGTAGTTGTGAAAATTGGCTTACAAAAGCAGGTGAAGGGTCAAATTTGGTTGCAGACTATGGGATGGGAATTTGGAACTATCAGGCAAGGGTAAGATAGACTGAGTTATATTTATATTTATGTTGTTTTAAATTCTTATTTTTTAAACTTGGAAATACAGAATTAAAAACAAAACCATCACAGTTCAGCACTATGGATATTTAACAAATACTTGTGAGACTTTTGCCTCTCGATACCTTTTCCATGGTACTTACTTTAATTAAAATTTTAATACCAGTGGAGTCATTGACGACTTGTCATATTAATCCCAGAACACTGCAACGAACATTCATATCCCTAAAATGGACATTAACGAAATGCATGGCATTCACAGACAAGATTGTGAGCAAGCTAAACTGGAGCATCTGGCGTCGGGCTGATATCAGGAATGGTTGGCATGGTTTCCTTTGAGCCAGACATTTACTGGAGTTACAAGCTAGAGCTGTCTGGATTTGTGTTGTCTTCAGTACACAGATGCTTTCTCTAAAGCTCACTTATCTGAGCTTCCTGATTTTTTGAGATATTTATTAACTGGCAGTAACCAGTGATATATTGTGCCATGGTGTTTCTTACTGGAACATTTGAGATAGTTAAGGCTGGAGTCTCATCCTCCTTTTCAGTGCTCTGTCCTCTGCTCACTCAGCTGTATAGGACCTTCAGCACCTTTAAAGCCACCCGTGCTGTTGGTAGTGAGTTTTTACAGCTAGCACTGGAGATGGGTATGTGAAGCAAGGGTAAGGACTGAAACCTAAGTATCAGATTGAGAAGTATTCAAGTCTAAAGCCAGGATTCGTCCAGAAGAGTGGTGTGTGCATATAAAATGGGGCAGGCCTAAGTTGAAGGAAATACAGATTTTATTTCTGTCTTCTGTAGTCCAGCTAGCCAGAATCATGGGAACTGGGCTGGCAAAAAGCTTGTGTATTTATAGTAAACAAGTTATTTAGCAACAAGAGACTGATGTTTAATAACATAATTTTGTCTTGTTTCCAGTAGGTGACCATGGCTATGACAATTCTCTGCCTACTATGCATCCATTTCTTGCTGCTCATGGTCCTGCTTTTAGAAAAGGTTACAGGCAGCGCACCATGAACACTGTGGATATTTACCCAATGATGTGCCACATCCTGGGACTAAAACCACATCCCAATAATGGAACGTTCAGTCATACCAAGTGTTTGTTAGTGGACCAGTGGTGCATTAATCTCCCGGAAGTCATTGGAATTGTTATCAGTGCACTACTGGTATTAACCATGCTAACCGGCCTCATAATATTCACACAGAACAGAACATCTACTTCCCATCCGTTTTCGCGCCTCCAACTGCAGGACGATGATGATGATCCTTTAATCGGGTAACCTACAGTGTCTTATTAATTTCAAAACTAAGGGTCCATGCAAAAGATGGTGTTATAGCCGTAAAATGATGAATGCCAAAAGATAAGACAAACATGCTAAAATTACTTGTTTTGGTGTGTTGCCTGATCTACATGACCCTGATGGTAGTGGAGTAGCTGACCGATCAGTTAAGACCACCTGTTTTACTCAAGTGAACTAGTCTTGGAGAGAAATACTCTGGTTTCTTTCTTTCTTTTTCAATAAAAATCTAACTTTAAGTGAAAATATACCAGAATTTAATAAGCATGCTTTTCTAACAAATTTATATATTTATAAGTGACACAGAAATATTTATGTAATTTGTGAATTTTGTGTGTCTTGGAGAAAAAACTTTCTATATTTTTGTATTTGCCTTTAAGTGGTGTGTGTCCCAAGAAACTCTGAAACTAGGAACTTCTGTGATGGTTAATAAATTCATTAGCCATGTAGTATAGCTGTAGCATACAAAGAAATGATTTTAAGTATGCTGCTAAAAACCAACAAAAACCAACTAAGACTATGTCATATGGAGTCTGAGCTTAAGCCCCTCAGCTCTTGACACCTCAGAGGTTGTGTCTTTGGAGCTGGTACTGGTAGTCAACACCTGAAGGCCAAAAAGTTGGGGGATTGAGATCAAGTCCGACTGGGTCACATACCAAAACGTTGTGGTTTTAGTTTTAGCTTGTTTTAGTTTCATTTTTTGGACACTATTGTTAATAAGAAATTTTAAAGAAAATAGAGAAAACTTGTTTTTCCCTATTTATGTTTAATGTTTTTGGGTAAATTGTGTGTGTGTGTGTTTGTGTGCACAAATGTGCCAATGTCATGTGACTTACAAAGGAGAATGGACTGTGTGCCAGAACACAGCTGTCAGGAAAGGTTCAGCTCAAAGGAGAGGCTACTTCTGCACATCTTAGGAATATACTTTCATCGACTTGCATGTTGATACAACAGCTAAAATCTCCCGTTACAATTTCAGTTCCTGTGTTATTGGAAGTGTTTCAAATGCTGTAGAAAAAAAATGACTTGAATATAAAGCTGTAAGATCAGTATTTTATATTTACTTTTGAGACTTTTTTTAATGTGCCTTCTCTACAGTTGAGTGGTAAGTAAGTAACATGGAAGCTCGTGTCTTCTGCTCTCTGCAGCGGTCATGTGCTGAGGGGCAGAGCAGCTTTAGTGCCCAATGCTTGCTTCCTCATCAAGGCACTTTCACACCATTACCAAGAGCCACAGATTGGTTATGAAGCACTGTATGATGTCCCTTAGAGAAAACACCAGGACTCTATTTACTCGTGTGATCTCTAAGGTTTTGACATAAAAAACAAACTTGGTTGTTGCTATTCAGATACAAGATGGCTCTAGAGTAAATGTGCAGCATAGGTAACACTGGTGGCCTGATGACAGAGGACACATCTCTGTTATCTTAGAGACATGCATTATATTGCTCACTGCCAATTTTCTAAAGTCTGATATCTGGTGCCCACAGTATTGGAGTTTTGAGAGGCATTTCTGTACTACATACACCATCTATGCTGTTGGTCATAAAATGGGTTTCTTAGGAACAGAAAAGGACTGATTTTGTTCATAAATGTTCTGATTTATTTTGTTACATATAATAGTGAACTAAAGGATAAAGAGTTGATTGAGTAAAATAATAGAAAAATTCCTGTGTATTTCAATTTCCATTTAAAAAATAACAAATGAACTTCCACATTCACCTTGGAAAAAAAAATTAGTGGCCATTTTTGAACTGTGCCAGATGAGTATTTAATACTAGTTAAAGGTAGCTTAGTCCTACAGTGCTGTGGGTTCCAGTGACTCTGTTAGCTCGATTATGGCTCATACATTGTCCAACCTGAGTGGGTTTTAGAAGTGGTGGGATAAGAAGGGAGTGCTGTTGATGTCTTAGCCCTTGCAACAGATGTATTTATTTTGTCTTTTAATATATTCTCAGAATACTAGAACTAGGTTTGTTTTATAAAGTGCGTATTCAGGAAACGAGTAGTATTTAATCATATAAATTATCATATTGAACTTTGTGCTAATTCATTTGCATCTTTGAAACAGTTTATTGCTGTTAAAGCCTATGACTCCATTGTTACTCTGAGAAAACCCTGTAGTAAAGCTAGCATTTGACATGGAGGTTTGCACATATGTGTTGTCAAATGGTTAACTAAAATTAGCTCTGCTTCCTGTGGAGGAAAGTATTGGCTTCAGGAAATATTTAGCTCTTGATGACAGTACCCAAAGGTAATAGGAAAGTGTAGGTGTATTTTTTGTTATTTCCATGAGTCAGCTCAGAACTAAGTACCTTGACTTCTTAGTAGAGGGGCAATCATGTTTCTGTTAGCAGTCTGTTATACATGCTCTTCCATAAAAGCGAAGGGTGTGACAGGCTGGCTAGAAATGCTGTGCAGGGGGCTTCCTTTAAGAATCCACAGGTACAGCCTTGGACTATTAAAGGAACAAATGCCCTTTGCACTGATCTGGGGTGTTTCTTTCCCATACTCAACTTGTAAGTTTTAAGGGTGATTGGCTTTACTTCCTTCATGTAGAGTGGTTTATTTCATTGTTAATTTATAACATTACAAATAAAAGACAAAGATTAGGTGTAAAGTGTGTATTTATTATCAGTTCTCAAATAGTGTGTAAATACAGTGAGTGCTTTAGGGAAACGTGTAGTGCCTTAAGTTAAAAGAAATACATTTTGATCATATTGTTTGAACTTGTAGATAATGACTTTGCTTATGATTAAAATTTATGTAAATAAAGTGTACCCCAAAATACAATATCAGCCTTCTTAATTTGTCACCTTCTCACAAAGTCTACATACTGTGAAAGATGAATTGTCAGTACTTGAGTGATTCTGCAAAGACCTTTATAGACATTCATTAGAAATTTTTTAAAACCGGGATTAAGGATGTATACCAGCCAATTTTAAAAACCAATGTAAATTCGTGTAGTATGAGGACATCATTGGCAGGAGAGCTGGAATTAAGATTCACTGGCTTACAATAAAGGGGAAGAGATTTTATAAACTGATTACAGAACAGTGGGATTTTGATGTAAACTTTGTCTTTTATGGTGCTGTAGGCATTTAGTGGCTTATCCAAAAGCATATAAATTGAAGTATATTCCTTCCAGGAGAGCATTTATTCATTCAGTAGTTTTATATTCAGTGAACACTGCTTGGAACTGGGGAGACTATCACTTCTTTACTCTGAAAGAGAGGTTTTTGAAAATTGAAGAAATTTGTACAAACAGATGCTCACATCTACACCTATGGTTTAACTCTTGCTTTTGAGTTTCCAGAGTTTGGATGTCTCTTCTGCCTCTTTCCCCACCTGTAACTTGGTTCCGTTCTTGGATATTACTACATTGACCCTCCCCCAACACATACATACTTCAACCATTGCTTGAGAGAATATGTGAGAGTCCAAAAGGTGCTGTCATAGGAGATGCTGATTTATATTCTAATATTTTGGAGTGCAGTGATTATCAGTGTCAAAAGTGCTAACTGCTCTCACTTGGGCCCCATAGTTAGAAATGCTCAGGACTGTTGCTCAGGCCTTCTGCTCACCTGAATATTATCATTCACACTAATCCCTGAAACTTCATTTCTACCTTAAATACTTTGAAACTAATGAGTTCCTCACTGACTGAGTGCTCTATAGTACCCAGCTGCATACATGTATGCAGGCACACCTCCCTGTGTACTGCCTTATGGTCAATCCAGTAATTAGTATATCTTTCATGGCCACCATACTTAACTTCCTTTTCATAAAAACAGTAGCTATTCGCTTCAAAACAAGTCCAGAAATTATCTATAAACTTAACACTTCTTAATTTAGCACTTCTCTAATTGATAAGACTAGACACCCCCTGTCACGCGCAACCTTGCCAGCAAGAAACACGCAACACCGGATCCTTCTCTCTGCAGTTTATTCGGGCCTTTCAGATATCTTCTTGTCTCTCACTCACTCACTCACTCTCACTCTCAGACACATGACGAACGACCCTGGGGGGGGGGAAGTCCACTCGTGGCTAAATACCCTCTGGGCCTCCAATCCCTGTAAGCCACGTGGACATCACCCATAGGTCCTGAGGCACGGAAGCAAGCCACCATCCTCGCCTACAGCCAATAAGGAGTTGTTTACTCCCGAGAGCACTCACCATCCCATCAGGAAGGTGGAAGGCAGAAACCAGCGCCACCTTTAGGGTGTGGTACAACGCAGCTCTCCACAACCCCCACCCCACAAAAGGAAATAGACCTAAAGAGATCAACCACAGTGACTTACATGACATTGGAGAGCATTGTGGCCCAAACTGCAAATGGCATTCTTTTTATAGTGCATGTGGCTCAAACAACTGCTAACACTGAAGAAAATGAATGCTTTTGTTTTCATTCAGGGAAGGTGTGAGAAGCCGCACTCACTGCCGCCATTCCAAGATGGCGTCGACATCCTGTGCTCTAATGTGTAAATAAGTAGACTGCGCAGGTGCAAGGGGAATTTCCACTCCTTGTGCTCTGCCTCTCCCGTGGCGTCACTTCGCCCTATTGAGCTACAGCCAATCTGAGTCTGACACGTCCTAGGCGGGGGCCAGTTTCCTATATAAGGGACGGGTTTTAGCCGTTTAGGGTCTCCGCCTTGTAAGCTTATGCTCTCCCTCTCAAGATACATTAAAGCTTTTCTACAAAAAGATCCTATGTATGCCGCGTCGTTCTTGCTGGCAAGACGATAGCGCGAGACAGGAAGGTGCTCTAATTCTTTTGTTGTTTTGTTTTTTTTAATTTGTAAAATCATGTGTAGAGTTCTGTTGTCTTAATGGTAGATCATGTGACTCAAGCAGCCCTCTTGCTAACACTGGAGAATCCGGGGAAACTTAGTGCTCCAAGTTTAAAGAAGTTCAAAGAAAGTGAGGAAGCAGAAGGCCAAGAATTAGAGAAAGGAAGAACCATACACATGTGAGTAGCTAGTGGTATCTGTGCATTCTGGAAAAGGCTGTGGGGCTAAAAAGCTGGTGTTGGGGTTGAAAGAGTACAGATGTTTTCACATATCTTCTAATCATAAGAATCCATTGTACATTCTTTGGTAGAACTAAATATGGAAATATATATGAAATTGTAATTTCCTAGGAAACTACTCATTATGGAGAAGAATACAATGGAATGATTTACTTGCTAATTATTTTATTTTTAGACTGAATTTTATTTATTGTGTATATATACAGTACCATGTCATGGAATAAATACAGGTATTAAAGTGGTTGCCATAGTGAAATATCATCTCTATTACCCCACAGTCACCTTTCAATTTCTGTATTTAGAACAGGTTCAAAGGGTTCTAAGCTATTGTACAAAAATGTATCAGGCAAAGACAACAGTCCTTTTGAGTTCTTTTTTAAAATTTTTTAATAGTGTTACATTTGCCACCATTACAACAAAAGTTTTAGAGAAAATGAATTCTTATGTGAAAAAAAAACCCTGATATTAGATCAAGATAGAACAGTTATCTTGAATGACAAAGTAGCAAGATGGAAAATTAATTACCTTGACAGTTAAATGTAAAGGAACAAAGCATTTGAATGAAAATGGCAGAGGTTAATAAAGTTGGATGAAAAAGCAGTATCAGTATGTGGTGTACAAGAGAGCTACCTCAACTGCAAAATTCCAAATTGAAAATGAACACATAGAAGTTGATAGGAAACTCATGTGCACTAGCTGTAATTAACATCAAAGGCTCTCAAGACCAAATTTCAAGCTGGAGAGGAACATTGTATTATGGTCAAAGGACACAAACATACACAGGGAGAGAAATCGTTGTACACCCAAAACACACATATCAAAAACTGATAGAAACAGAGGATGAATCCACAAACATAGCTGAAAAAATTAGTCTTTCTCTCTAATATTCTCTAATAGAAGAAGATCAAAAAAGTCAGGCAAGGAACTAGACTTAAAACAATGAGAGAACACCACTATGCAAACTGCAAAGGGTGTTCTTCCTGAGACCATGGAATTACCAAGACAGGGTGCTCACATTGTCACAGAAGAGTCTCAGTAAATAGTCTCAGAAGAATGCAGTCTTATAAATTACACCTTCTCACCAAAGGGGAATTAAACTCAGTAACTGTAATCTGGAAAAATATTTTGGAATTAAACAATATACTTATAAGTTAACCATGAATCAGATAGAAATGCAAATAAAGTATTTTGAAATTCTAATATATAACCTCTTGAATTCTAAGATATGCAGATAAAGCCTTATTTGGGGGAAAGTTAGAACCTTGAAATGCTATCATAGGAAAAGTTCAAAATCAACAATTTAAGCTACCACTTTGGGAGCTAGTAAGAAAAAGAAAAGAAAATTGTAAAGATAAAATCTGAAATAGAAAAGACAAGCAGAAAAGACTAATAAAGCCAAACTTGTTTTTTTTTTAGCCTTATTAGTAAAATGGTTAAGTCTATAGTAAAATAGTACAAGTTAGTAATATTAATGAAAATGAGACAGTCCTACATTTAGCCAAAAGATGCCAACAAATTTGACATTGTAGATAAAAAAATTGATCATTATTCTTATGAATCTCACAACACAAGCAGCTCACAACAACTGCTTGTAGATGGCCTCTTCTGGCTATGTACTTCTGCATTCATGTACCCACACACTTGTGCATTCACACATGCATGCATGATTAAAAACTGATCATTCACATTAATAGAGCAAAAAGAATGAAAAAGAACTTGCTCAAACTCATTATTCATTTAACTAAAAGGATGAAACTGGAACAAAAACCAACTTCCTAAAACTGGTAAGTGGCATTTCACATAGAAAAGCTACTTATAATACTCTAAATGGTGAAATACTAAATGTTCTAAATTCAAAAACAAAAGAGTCTGAACTCATGACTTTTCTGTAATTGGAGGGTGGAGCAAGTGTCATGGAGTAAAATAGCCATTTTCTGAGTCCATTAGTCACCACCTACTTTTAGGGACATGATTTAAATTCTGCATTTAGCAGCATCCTTGTCTATATGATGAAGTAAGAGCAGCAGTAATCCTTGTGGCTGTTGCAAGTATTAAAGTTACCTTACATAATGTACTTACAATCATAGTTGGGAAATGGCAAATTCCCATAGATGTTAGTGTATGCCATTCTGTTTTTTGGTAATTATGTGTGTGATTGGGTTTGTCTAGGCAACAAAAATGGTATTGGATGCCCTGAAGCTGGAGTTACAGGTGGTTGTGAGTCAACAGATAGGGATGCTTGGAACCAAACTGCCATCCTCTGCAAAAACAACATTTGCCCTTAACCTCTGAGACATTTTGTCAACCTCCGCCCCTCACCTGTGTTATTCTTTGTACTTAACAATGAATCAGAGAACTATTTCCCACTAGTGGTAGAACTGATTTGGAAAAATGCATCCACTAAAGGTAAATGAAAGAACCACCTAAATATTTCCAGTCCTTTTATAATTGAAAAAAATTGAAGTGATGGAAATAAGAGCCTTTTACATATTTTTAACATTGTAGTTTACTGTTACCAACAGAGTGACACTGATGTAATTCACCTACTATTCCTTTATCTTTTAATGGAATCATTGGTCTGAGCCCATATTCTGCCATTTTTGGAACAGAAGTTCTCTGATGTGTTATTTCAGTATAAAAGACATAATGATGAAGGCTGGCAGGTAATTAGGAACTTGCAGTCTCTCAGTCACTCTTGCTCAGTGTTTATATGTAATAACCCAATACAAGAAGTAACTACTTGAAACAAGGTTAGTTTGATTATTGAAAAATCAATTTGTGCCCCTCTAACCCTAACCCTAAAGCTTTCACCTCCCATGTGATAGTTTCAAGAGAGGGTTTGACAAGCTCTCATGAGGCCAGATGGAGCCCCTACAATGATCAGTGTCCTTCAGAGAAGAGTGCCTATCCCACCCAAACCCTGTGTGCCTTGCTTAGACTATGTGGAGTTGGCCATCTGCAGGCCAGCATGAGAACTGACCACCTCCAGAGCTGTGTGACATTGTACCCTTAGGGCAGCCGGAGCTAGATACAATATGACACTCCCAACACAAAGATCCCTTTGCAGTGTCTTTGAACTGTCACCCTCTAGTTCTAAGATGACACTATTTCAAAAATGTCATGTGAATAACTGAGTACTGGATTTTGCAGTCAGCATCATTCCCCAAGATTCATCCAATTTATCATAAAGTTCAATAAACTTTATTATTGCTACTTTTAAAAGCCCTGTTTATCAAACAGTTTGAAGAATATTGGGTCCCAGGGTTTGGTTATTAATATAAAGCCAGTATGAATAATATGTAGTGCTTGGCTTTTATGAAGATGTTTTTGTTTCTTTAGGATAATTACGTCAGAAGGGCACATACTGAGGCATATGTTTGTCTTTCTTAAACCTGTTTTCTATCATGTGTCTTCTGCTGATACTGGAGCAAACGGGTGATCTTGTGTCTGTTTAAAATTTTAGTGATTCTGATAAATACTGTTAGTTTTCAATGGTTTTAATTTGAATTCCCCAGTGGCTACTGATGCAAAGCAGTTGCACAGTTGGATTTGCCCCATTTGGTCTTTGGTGAAAAGTCTCCATGAATTTGCCTGCCTTGGAACTGAATGTCCTAGTTCTTTGTTGGGAGTGTGGTTTGCACACACTTTTCTCCCAGGCAGTAGCTTGTCTTTGTTCTCTTTACATGAACTTACCCAGAACAACAAAGTAGTTAATTTTGGTAAGTGCCAAGTTCCCAGTTCATAGTCTCATTCTCCTAACCCACCCCGTGTGTGTGTGTGTGTGTGTGTGTGTGTGTGTGTGTGTGTGTGTGTCTGTGTGTGTGTCTGTGTGTGTGTGTGTCTGTGTGTGTGTGTGTCTGTGTGTCTGTCTGATGAGTACTAAGCTCATGACCCCTTGCATGTTATGGAAGCTCTGTACAGCAGCAGAATTACACTCTCAGTCCCCAGTTTTTACTCTATGGATTGCACTTTTTCTGACAAGTCTAAGAACTCTGTCTTAATTCTAGGCTCTGAAATTTTTCTCATTCTACTTTTTTCATTTAAGTGTACTGCCATTTTGAGCTATTTTTTAAAAAGGTTTTATTTATTGTTAGTGTGGGTGAGGGTGGATCCAACTCAGGTTGTCAGGCCTGGAGGCAAGTGTCTTTGCACACTGAGTCGTTGCTCCAGCCCAGGGTTTGTACTGTGGTTTCCATAAGATTTGGGAGTAGTTTGGCTGTGGATGCTTAGTTACCTTGATACCCAAAGTCTGTCCTTCCTCCATTCAAAGATTTGGAGTCCATGTCAAATTCACAGGAATATTTATGACTGTACCTCTGGTTCTCTAGTGTTCTTTAAACTGTATGCGTCTCTCCATCAGTTCCATACTACATGAATTACATTGAGACAGCAGGATTTAATATCAGGTAGGACAATTCTTCTTTTGTCTCTTTCAAGTGACTAACCTATTCTAGGGCCTGTGTCTTTCCACGTAAATGTTGGGATAAGCTTGTCTGTATAAAGAGTAACTGTTTTGATAATTTGACCTTTTATTATGTTGAGTCTTGCAACCTATAAATACAGAGAATCTTTTTTTTATCTTCTGAAGTTTTCTTCAGTTGTTTTCTTTTTTCTTTTTTAAATATTTATTTTTGTTTGTTTAATGTGAGTTGGTGTTTTGCCTGCATGTGTAACTGTGTAAGGGTGACAGATCTTGGAATTACAGACAGCTGTTAGCTGCCATGTGGATGCTGGGAATCGAACCCGGGTCCTCTGGAAGAGCAGTCAGTGCTCTTAACCGCTGAGCCGTCTCTCCAGCCCGCCTTCATTCTCTTTCATCAGCATTTGATTGTTAGGGTACAATTCCAGTAGGTTTTGTTATATTTACACTTGGTTCATTTTATGAGGCGATTGTAAACAGCATTGCACTTCAGATTTACTTCTATGATAATATACATGCTGTTAATATACAGAAACACAAGCCGTCTTGGTGTGTGTATATTTGATATAGTTTGCTATACTAGTCTTAAGATATTTTTAGAACTTGTTTGTGTTTTTTCTATAGATATGACCATGTTCTCTGAAAACAAGGGCCATTTTATTTCTTCTTTCCAAACATGGATGTCTTTTCTTTACTTTTTTTACCTTATCAAAGGACTTAGACTTTGCCTTCAGTTCATTTTTAGCAGGAAATCACTCTATACAGGATTAGCATGTGGCTCTGGCCCAGTGTGGTGTAACTATGGTGTGCTTTGTGTGCTGCTAAGAGTCTTTTCTCCCAGTCTGGTCTAGAGTAGATGGGAGGATTTCCCCAGGTGAGCTGCCAGGAGTCCCTTGAGAGAGGAGGGCAAGGGGATTCTATAAGTCATCTCATGCATGTACATCCAAGGTGTTTGGGGGCCAAGGAAAGAAATCACAGGAAATGAGTTCAAAGAGGCTCTTAAGCCAGCGCACTTTTTGGAACTCTGTCACATTTAGAGCTGTTTGGCTCAACCCCAATGATTCTGGATGGATAAGTCTTAAGCCTGTGAGGACATAAAGGTTGGGATTCTCTTACAGGTCTGCTTGTCACATCTCTCAGTAGAAGGGCCTCAGTCCTGAGGGTTGACTTTTAACAGGCAACTAGTTGGGGCTGGTAAGATTGTCTTACCTGATACAGCCACAGAGGCTCCTCTTCAGTCCCAGGAAGAAGCCAACTTGGGCCACCATCTTGCTAGGCTGGACTTTGGGAATAGGGGCCAACTGCCACCTTTTGTTGGGTGACTATGTGAAGCCCCACTACTATACTTTGCCATCCATCCTTTCGGCCCTAGCCAGCTTGCCCCTAACAACCTCTCAGAGTTCATTGTTCCATTTCCAGGGCTATATTTACATTCACTGTGGAGGAACAAGGTCAAGCATGTCTGTCTATTCTTTCTGACCAGATGATTTCTGGATTTTTTTTTTGCAGTGTGTATGCTTGTTCATGTGTGTTTGTGTGCAGGTGTATGTACTATATATGTATACATATAGATGCTAGAGAACCTCAGGTGTCATTCCACACTCCAGAATACCATCTACTTTCTTTGAGACAGGGTCTTTCAGTGGCCTGGAGTCCACCGTAGGCTAGACTAGGTAGTCAGCGGGCCCCAGGGATTACCATCTCTGATGCTGCAATGCTAGGATGACAAGCTTGGCTCACACCCAGCATTTTCATGTTTAACTCAGGTCCTCATGCTTGTCCAGCAAGTCCCCTACCAGAGGAGCCATCTGCCCAGACAAAGATTTTAAGTCTAACTCTGTCTAACATGTAGTAAGGAGTGTCCAGGGTGAGACTCAGAGGAGACTGAAATGCTGACAAGAACATCAGCACTCAGGACTATCTTTGTCCTGTAGCACTGGCCAATAGGAAGGAAGGTAATGATTTCACAGAGCTAAAAGTCAAGTGTGCTAGTAAGGAACTCCTCAATACAGAAGCTTCCCTTAGCCACCTTCTGCTTAGGATGGGATCCACAGGCTTCTCTCTAAGAGGACCGTTAGTTTGCTGACCTCCACTTCGTATGTCAACTACATCAGGTCCTGCTTCTACTCTGGCATGAGGTCATGTGAGTTATTTCTCTGAAAGAGAGTGAGGGCCCTACATAATTAGGTCATTGAATAAATCCCTTAGGCCCTTCCTAGCAACATAGAGGAACTATCACACAGGTTGTTGCCCTCAACCAGTGACTAGTTGTAAACATTTGTCAGCCAAACGACTAGGTCTCTTTGTTTGTTTTTTTTGTTTGTTTGTTTGTTTTTGCTAGACAGAATAATTTCTTGTAATAAAAAGACGACTAGGATGCTAACTTTATAGTGTTGGAATTTAAAAAAAAAGCATTTAAACATGAATGGCAGGTACCAGAGGGAGTAAACATTATAAAAACCTATTCTTAAAACAAAAATCTTACCAATAAATTGTACCAAATGTCTACAGGAGCAAGAGGCCCTGAGCAAACCAGGAGAAGGAAGAGCCATTTAAAGTTCTCGATTGCAGCTTTTTCCCTTAGGAGAGCAGTACGATCATTTATAAATAACTCACCTCATTTTAAGGAGCACATTAAAATCCAGTTTCTGCCACTTTACTTTCCACACATAACCAGTCCTTTCACTCTGAAACAATTATGTCATTTTAGTTACTAGCTAACAGGTGTGTGGATAGACAGAAGAGCATCACGCTGCACTCTGAGGGCTTTGTGTCTGTTTTGGTTTTGTATTCTAGAGAAGGCTTTTCTGTGCTTGCTCTCCTGCTGCAGCAGGTTCACTGCTCAGCCATCTACGACGCACAGCTTTACGCTGCTGTAACATGAGGGTGAGATGATGAAGAGGCTGAGAGCACTATTTGGGAGGAGAGACATCTGGGTCAATGGATTCACCTTTGACTTCAGTAAACACCCAGCAGCTAGATACTCAGACATCTCTTGAAACAAGATTAAGTAATCTGAGTTCCCATACCTATTATCACCAAGACATGTTTTTCCCCTACTCGAGGTGCCCTTTGCTGCTGTGGTGACAGTGTGCATATCTTGTATGAGGTCCTGCTTGGCTTGTTTTCCAGGCTCCACAGAACTCTTTCCAAGGGTTAGTTGACCTATATGTCATCTAATATACTTTGTCCTCTTTTGCAAGTCTGAGTTTTGAAAGTCTCGGGTTAAAGATGTGTGTATTCCACTTCATGTCATCAGAAATAACAAATAAGCAAAACCAAACGCTATTTTCACTCTCACTTGATTTTTAATGTGATTAATAGTATTATTAGCAAATATGCAAATAATGACAGGCAGGGGAAAAAAAAAAAAAAAAAACACTGCAAAGATGGTGCCTGGTCTCTCTCTGCTCTTCAGGCCACTGCTATACTGCACAGAAAAGAAGTCTATGTGCATGGCATCCTCAGTACGGACTAGGACTAGGACCCATCAACAAGAACAGTAACTAATAGGTAGAAACATAATCTTTAGAATGCATCTTTCAGTGTTTGACTCTATTGGAGGAAAGAAGTAAATGAAAACTTTGGTCCTTGGTGAGGAAACATAACTAGAAATGCCCACAATGCAACCTGCTACTGGAAATGCATCTCTCCAACATACAGGCTACAAACTTGGTCCCACTGACTTTTCAACACTTTCACTTTCTCCTCCTCCTACGCAAGGAGATAGATGTCCACATTATTCAGGAATTGCTAGAAACTTCATTCAGCCTGTACATGAAATGCTTGTATTTGGAGACATAGATGCAAAAAGGTTTCACTTTCATCCAAGTTACTAGTTATAAAGTGCATTTCAGAGAAAGGGTACCTACTAGGATGGTAAAGTGCAACATTTGAGGTACTTTCAATAGTGCAAAGTTGCTAAGTATGTACATTATATGTGCCAATCATGATCTGCCTACTAAGCCAAAGAAAGCAGTGGAGGGTACTCTTATATCTTTGATCATTTGCAGATAGGAGTGTTCTGATAAGTCTGTGTGTATATATGTAGGTGTGAGCATGCCCAAGTATGGATCAGCTGCTTGATGGCCTATACAGATGTTTGTAAGTAGCTTCCTAGAAATTGGAGGTTCACCACCGATATAATTTTGCAACCTCCATTTCAATATGTAGTTCCATGGCGAAGAAACACTAAGCTTGTAGTAATGGCTGAGCAACTTCAACCTGCATATAGTGTAATGTAGGTACTTGGCTATGGATTAAATGCTTAATGAGCACTACAAAGAATACAATGGTTATAATGCTGCCAAGAGAGATGCCTATGTAATAAGGGTATGACTCTTCTTGCTCATACCCTCCTGGCTTGTCACTACCAAGGAGGTGTGTGGGACTCTGTGTGTAAGAAATTGCTTTTGGAGCTGCTGAACTGAGAAGATCCTGGACATTCCTGAATGATCCATTGTGTGGCAGGGCGGTGACATTGAGGAGGTGGCAGAGCAGTGGGTACAGATCTGTGGAGTTCATGGCTTCTTTTGTGAAATTCTTTCTGAAGGCAGGACCGTGGGCTAAAAATATTGGATGCATTTCTGCTAATGCATTATCATAACCATGGTTGCCTACTGTGAAAAGAAAATGTATGAATAAGTTAGCCAACCAGAGGGCATGAAAATGGAAAGAATTTTTGTATGGTCAAGTTCTGATCTTAAGTGCAAATTTTATCCAATTTGATTTTATAAAAATGAAATCATCTTTTATAATCTCTGCTACTGTCAACCACACAAATCACATCAAGAAATCAAATGTGAAATGGTTACAAATCTTTGTTATTATCTATACTACCTTAAACAGCAGAGGACGGGGCAGTGCAAAGCTGAGCCAAGTTAGCGTGGGAAATGCAGGTGAATGGAGGATTGTTTTGTTCTGTAGCTGGCAGTTGTTTAGCAAATAATTATTGGGTAATTAACAGTGTCTAATCATTGTTCTAAAGTAAGGTGGTGCGAGTCTTAATCATAAAATCAAAATCCATAATTACCAGTAAAAAGCAATACATAAACACAGGATAGTACAACAATCAATCCTTTAGTCACAGTTATGGCCCACTATGAGAATCAAAGGTCAGAATGTCTAGGTAGACTCCAGTGGCTCAGATCAAGACACTGCTTAGTATTATTCTATGCTTTAGTGTGGTTACAAATAAAAACTTAAGAGGTCAGTCTTCTGACAAGCTTATTCAGTGGTCCCATTCAGAAACAAAAGATTAGAGCTGCTTGTTAAAGATTGAATGAATGGCTGGTATCAGAGCAAAGGCATGGCAATGGTTACTGCTGAGATGGTGACTGTTATTAAGAGTAGTGAAAATGACTCATGACTCCAGGTCTGTTACTTCTTGCTACAAGAAAATTCACAACAGCATCCAGTAGAAAATAAAATTCAAGTCAACTTCTCGGCAATTCACTGATCTATCATTTCAAAAGTAATTTGAAGTCTTTCTGTCAATCAAATCCCCCTGCAGAAGTCATTCTAAATAACATAATTCTTTTCAGTTTATTCAAGGAAGAATAATGCTGAGATTATGTACCAATAGCAAATATCAGGCAGGGTGCTTTGCTCATCTGTTCAGTTGATAATTACATTGAGAAATATGTCATTATGTAATAAAATTCAGAATTGATTTATGGGTGCTTGTGATCATTGCTGTGAGAAGTTAAGATCTAGAGTCTAAGTCATATGAGAAAGCAATGATAATTCTCTCATAAACATGTCCCAAAGAATCAGTCACTCTGTTTTATAGTGTTAGTTATCATAAATGTTTGGTTCAATGAACAATTTAATAATGAGTGCCCAAGGATGATGGTTTTTAGACTTAAATTGTGAATGAAACTCTTTGTGGGCAAATAAAGACAGAGGGCTAGGCCATGTCTTCATGATGTCCAATTCAGCATGCTTAGCCTGAGCCAGAAGATGTGCCTTTCTGGGGCATTTCTGGCTGATCTAGATACTGTTGGGCCATGGAATGCACTTTGAGAACACCTGTCTTTGCAGTAACTTGTAGAATTCTGGCAAAAAAAAGAGACCATAGTAGCAGCCTATTCATTGGATAAATGAGCATAATGTAGTAGACACAGAATCACTGAGGATTTTCTATCAAAAATAAATATAAACAACCTATTTATAAGTGCAGTTCACAGAACCCAGAGTCCTACAATGTCTCCCTAAATGTATGTTAACTTTTAAAAAACAAATGTCCTCAAAGATCAACAGGCCTTTTCTGAGCAGCCCATCTACCTGAATAGGTAACAAACAGAAAAAATGAAAGTAGAAATTATTCCCATGACATAGTCTTCCCAGCTTCCTTGAAGTGACCAAATAGTGAGTTACAGATTATTTGTGGGTACAAATAGTTAGAAACCAGATTGCACATAGCTGTACATATCTGCTATTGGGAGTCACAAATACACTACAAGCACATGGCCATGCAACTATTTTGCTTTCAGTCACTAAACAGGGGAGGAACTCAATTCTAACTAAAGCAACATTTTTATACATTTTCCCCCAGGGCTGGGGATCAAGCCCAGGGCCTTATACATGCTAGGCAAGATGTGTGCCACCAAGCTATATCCTCAACCGTATATGTTTCTCATGAGTGTATCTTAAAAACACTTCTAGACAAGTATTGATACAACACAGATCCTTTAACATTTAAGTAACAGAGAGTTAAAAAATCAGTAAGTAAACTGCTGTATTATCCACAGCCTCCAAGTTAGCAAGAAACGATGCAGAATGGGAAGAAATACGATAACATACTCACACAGAAATTCATCTGACTTATTCTGCAAAATATACCACCCTTCGTCAGCCACTGCTACGATTGGTTGAACTCGATCATTGTGCTTGTAATGCCACCTTTCCGGAATTTCTTCCTTTTTGTAGACTGTTAGATTAGGATGGGCACCGGCCAGTGCATCATAGACTTCATTATATTTCCCTAAGGAGAAGTGAGGAGAGAGGATCTCAGAACAAGGCTCATATTGCTACAGATGCCCATAGTAGGTGGGAAAGAGATGCTCAGCTGATGGAAGGAGCCAGGAGGATAAACAGAGCCATGCATGGTAGAACTCCACAGCCTGAAGAAGAAACAGCTAGAGCTCTGTCATTGGCACAGTCTCCTACAGAATAAAGGGCCTTTGAGAGAAGCAGAGATCACTATATTCTGAAGACTTAAGATGCATATAGGTGCAAAACGACCATTTACATTAGAGATGATACATAAATGCGAAGGTTTTCTGAAATCCAAACATGAGAATACAGCTAGACTAAATGCATGGCTGTCAGTCATTATGGGTATAGAGACAGAACCTCTGGAGAAGAGATAATGGCATGTGGAGGTCAGGAGTAGGAAGGGGGTGAAACACAGCAAGAAATGGAAAGGTCCTCAATATATTGGGGGTTTGGAGAATTCTCCAGTACTTCCAGTGTACCAAACCTAGCCACTATCTTTAACTTTTGTTGGTCCATTTGTTTTTTTGTCTCTCTAAACCCCACACCTCAACAAGAAAATTCCACAATATTACTCCAGTTGCCTAAGGGAATCTAATGTGTTGATGTTGCAAACTGTGTACAGGCACACATACATACTTTCACATGGCTACTTAATAGATTCTGCTTATCTCCCCTGTGAGAACACAATTCCCATTGGTGAGGTAATACAGCTTTTCAAAATCCATTCTCTCCCTTGATACTTAAGCCCAATCCTCCAGGGTGCTACAGTTTCATTCAGAAAGGCAGGCCTTGCCTGTCCGGCTACATATTTTATGACCTCTGGATGTTAACTATTTTTATCTTTGAAATGTAGCTGATGAGTTGACAGTTTGGGAAAGATTCCAACGGATGTTTACAAAGGAGACAAGGTACTGTTAAAACTTGCTGACAAAAATGAAAATCAGCCTGAAAAAATTGGCAAACACACCCCCTTCATATGCTTTATTGCTTCCCTATTAAAGGGGTCTTAAGGGTTTACTGATGGTCACAAGCTTCTAAGAGAAGACGATAATTGTATTCAAAGACCATATCCATTTCTCTTGAGAAGGCAAGTTGTAACTTTTATCATTTTGTGATTCTAAAATGCTTAAAATACTAAGAGTCAGTATTTTAGAGGGGAGAGAAATTATACTCTGGGAAAAGAGATCTTTGTTTTCACAGTCTGCAGACTAAATCTTAGTGCCCCATAATGACACAAGCAAGTGTCCTGAAGGACAGAAGCTTCCACACTGGGCATGTGCAGTGCTAGGCTCACCTCAAGATGAGTTCAGACTTACCTTCTTTTGGCAGGATGGCAGCTACCGGTGAGTGGTCAATCAGGGTATAGTGGTCTTTATCCAGATAGCGGTCAAGTTCTATCACCCTTTGCTTAGAGCACTGAGTCATCCCATGATCGCTCGTGATGATTAGGTTAACATTATTCCATAACTTGGCTTTTTTCAGCATTTTTATCAGATACCCTAACTTGCGGTCAACGTCTGCAATGACAGGCCCCATGAGAGGACTGTCAGGTCCCACATCATGGCCTGTGTCGTCAGGCTCTTCCCAGTAGAGAAGACCAAGATTGATGGGGTCTTTGGCTGTAAACCATTCAATGATTTTGGCAACTCTGTCTTCAAAGGAAACAGACTCATTGTAAGGTAGGTAGTAGGTAGGGAAACTCTCATGGATCTTTACATCTGTTCCAGGCCACATGGCTGCGCCACTAGCATGCCCTGCCCTCTGGTTTGTGATCCATACTGGTGTGGCTTTTTCCCAAAACTCAGAATCATAAATGTTCATGTGCTCCAAGGAGAAAGATTTGTTTAGAATAGGATCAAACATGTCATTTGCAACAATCCCATGATTCTCTGCAAAGAGACCAGTGACCAAAGTGTAATGATTAGGGTAGGTCTTTGTGATAAAAACATTAGTGACTTGCTTCACATGAATACCGTATTTCATGATATAATGAAAATGAGGTGTTGGAACTTTATATATGTAATCCCAGCGAAATCCATCAAAGGAAACTACTAGAACCTTCTGTTGTTCTGGCTGGAGAGAAAATGTAGTTGCATGAGTTAGGATAGCCAGTGTGCAAGATACCACAAGAAACTTTGGAATCATTTTCAGAATCCTTGATCAGCGTAGCACAAGGCAATCTGTAGAATAAACATAAAGAAGTTAATGGTAACAGTGGGGATTTATATTTTCTTCCAAACTGAGTGACAGTGCTAGTGACTCTGTTTATATCATGAACCACAGCCTGGAAAAATTACAATGCAGAACTCCATTTGACACAGGACACCGGGGCCAAAAAGCTTTAAGTACCATTAAAACAAGCAAACAAATAGAAACTCTTTACTTTCTGATAATCTATCAAAATATATTATTGAAAGGAATCATTTAAATGGGTTTAATAATAACATCTAAAGAGATGATTGGCATAAGTGACTCTTCAGACACACTTTCAGGATGATCTAGAAGGCTTTAAAATTTTTATACATTTTTACTTTAGGGTGTGTGTGTGTGTGTGTGTGTGTGTGTGTGTGTGTGTGTACATATGTGTAAGCCATAATGTGCCTGTGGAAATCAGAGAACAGCTTTTGAGAGGTAGTTTTCTCCTCCCACTATGTGGGTCCTTGGGAGAAAATTCATGTCATCTTCAAGCCCTTGACCTGTAGAATCATCACAAATGCCCAACCCAGAATTCTATCCTGAAACTTTTATATAGTCAAGTGAGTGCTGGAATTTATTATAAATAGAACAAATACAGAAGCTTAGCAACAGGAAACACTACTAACATATTCAACAGTGGTACTTAAGTCACACAACACATTTAATATACATTCTCATACCAACTCCTATGCTTGAATCTCCTGTCTTAAATAATATTTCTACAAAGAGGAAGGCAGACAAACATGGCTTCCTTTCTGTTTGTTTCTTTTTCCAGTCAAGGTTTCTCTGTGTAGCCTTGGCTGTCCTGGAACTCTCTCTGTAGACCAGGCTAGCCTGGAACTCAAGAGGTCCTCCTGCCTTTGTCTCCTGAGGGCTGGGATTAAAGGCATGTGCCACCACTGTCCACCTAGCATGGTTTCTTTAATGAAATAAAATTTGTGGCTTTCAAATATATTTATAGAATGTAATCTGTATTAATTTGTTAATAATCAAATCTTAGGGTTCTATGCACTGCACAGATTCTAAACGGAAGCATACTGCTCAGGTTTGATTTTGACTTTCCTCAGGTTACATACAATCAGTCAGCAGTTAACCTTATCATTGAAGTGCATAGAGAAAGCATTTCCCAGCATTCAATTTCTTTGAGCCAACATTTGTTTTCCTTTTACATTTGCATGTTTGTTAAAAAGCCAGTGCAAGGAAGAAGCATGAATAAATGACCCTATGCTAATCTTACCAGTTCTCCCCAGGCTTGCACATACGCATCCTATGCTTCTCCTTTTATGAATTACTAATAACTCTAACCATATTTCATGCAAAGACATCTCTTATATTTAGCTTTTGGCATCTTCCTAATTCAAACACAGTAAAGATTCCCACAAATCAGAAGAGGCCTTGCTCTGCTATATTCTAGACTGAGGCGAATGTAACCTGTGTGGCATGCTGGCTTTGCTTGCAGAAGGATGAGCTGTATGCAAATGATACATAAGAGCTTAAGGGAAGATTTTTTTGCTTGTTTTTTCAAGAAGGAGTTTTCTCTGTGTAGCCTTGGCTGTTCTGAAACTCACTTTGTAGACCAGGCTGGTCTTGAACTCACAGAGATCCACCTCGCTCCCACCTGTCTTTGCCTCCTGAGTGCTGAGATTAAAGGCCTGCATCACCATTGCCAGGCTAAGATTTGTTTAGTTTCACCTAACCTTGAAACTGTTTTAGACATTGATTCCAAGTATAAATTTAATATTGTATCTTGAATGCCACTCATTTTTGTCCAATTCTAGAAACAGCCCTGGTGATGGCTGCTATGGGGAATTAACTGTATGCAGGGAACTGCAAGCCTACTGACTAACCTTTGTGACTGATCCTGGTTCCTTCCCTTTTCTTTTCCCCCAATTTCTTCTCCCATCTCGCTAACACAGAAACTTATTATCAACCAACTCCAAGAAAGAATCAATTGCATGGAACATCTGATTTTCATCTATTTTAGGAAACCAAGTTAATTGCAGTAAATAGAAGAAAACTGTTTTCCTGGGACAAACTGAGCTGAGCAAGCATGAAGTGCGGTCTAAAGCTCAGGAATGTTCAACAATAAAAAAACAGCACAATTACTTGGGTGACATAACGCGGGTGGGGGTGGGGATGAGGAAGAAAAGACAAATCCCTTTCTTTTCTACATAGAAACTGCACAAAGCCCTGAAAATCTCTAGATCTGGATGTAAATCGCCCTGGCCTTCTCAGTCCCCAGCCTGCGCCTTACAGCCTGGGCAATCAGGAGCTCCAATCAAAGGGCAGAGGAGGGCGGGGGAAGAGGAGTGGGTTTATATAAAGGTGTTGGAGGGGGTGGGTGGGTGCACCGCCTCTTCTCCGGTTACTAGGCCTCCCCGCCCCCCGGCCTGGTGACAGCTTCAGTGAGGGCCTCGGGAGGCCAGCCACTTAACCCCCGGACTCACCCGAGCTGCAGTCGGTCTGTCCTGGAGCGTTTGGGGCGGGGAGGTGGTAGTAGCAAGGGGCGCTGGCGGATCCCGTAGGTTCACCTGCAAGCAGCCCCAGTGCAGAGCACCTGACCCGTCGCCGCCCGCCCCGTTACTGGAACGCCATTGGCTCCTGCAGACTTGTCGTTCTACCCGGGCAAAAAATCCGCTCCTAGGAGTAGCTGTGCCGCCTGTCAATCAGTGGAAACGGGGGCGGGCGCTGTGTGGGTTTGGAGGAGGAGGAGGAGGACCTGGTGGCCAGGCTCGAGGAAAGCCTGTCAATCAGAACTGTCCCACTAGGCCTGCGATGTCCGAGATGTTGAGGGACCATAATGAGCTATCCCACTGGTTGGTAATCTGAAACTCACTTTTGTTCTATCTCTTGTCCTGAGTTCTCTTCTTTCTTTAGCATAAACTGGTGACGTCATTCTGTAGTCTTTCATTGGAGGAGGGACACCAGAATACCCAAGAATTGCCATGAGATGGCGTTTATTGTTTGAGATAGGATCTCATTTGGCTCTGGCTGGTCTGGAACTCAGTTTGTAGGCCAGGATGACCTCGGATCTAAGACCTTCTTGCCTCCACCTTTTAAATTCTGGGATTACAAGTATGCACCATCATACCTGGTTTAAAGAGGCTCTGAGGATTGAACCTAGGTTTTCCTGGATACCAGTTGAACAGAGCTATATGCCTAGCCCTCATTAATTCTTTCTTTCTTTCTTTCTTTCTTTCTTTCTTTCTTTCTTTCTTTCCTTCT
>PVIH01015966.1:0-47388 GCA_004025045.1 Sigmodon hispidus
GCACGTGCCTGATCCTGGGCTGCATCATACCAAAGTGCCTTCCACTCTAAGAATTTTCCCTGACTAGGCAGCGTGGCTTTTGCTACATCTTGCCAATCTCTAGGGGTCATGGGGTCCCTTGCTAGTCTATCCAAGAGAGATAAAGTATAGTTGGCGGTGACCCCATATTTTCTGCTTGCCTCCGCCAATTCTTTTATTTAGGAGAATTCCACCTGCGCATGCACCCTTTGGCCTCCCCCCTCTCCTTCAAACACTGGAAATGCTGCTCTCATTTGCCGTCTCAACTCTGTTGAAAAAAAAGAGAAGTGGAAGGGTGCCGAGTTCCCTCTTAAGGAGGGGAAAGCGAAAACTCCGGCGGGGGTGCCGTTGGTACGGCAGCTCGCGAAGAGCAGGGACCAGGAGCCTGGCCCTTGTCATGAATGGCACAAGGCCACGCGGTAGCCAAGTGGTCTCCCTGGCTCAGCGCATTATTTGGAGGAAATTCTTCAGGATAATACCATTCTGCCTCATAACTCGCTGCCTCCTCCTCCAAATCTGACTCATCTTCTGGGTCTAGGGGCTCGACCAGAGGCCCGAGCTTCCCTGACTCGGTGACTGCATCCTCAAAAACAGCAGACTCACGGTCAGACAACATGAGCCTGGACAGATCCTGCCAGGGGTAAACTGGTCCTTCTGGGGGGACTAGGAGCCTTCCTTCTCTCCTTTCACCCCTTGTCCTTTTCTCACCTCTCTCAGGTAGTCCTTTTTCCTTATAGTTAGGTACCTTTTTCCACGCGCCTGTTCTCTCACTGTGCTCAGTTTCTGACATACTGTCCTGAACCTGCTCTAACACACTTCTCCCTTCCTTAACTAAACAAATCGTAAAGGAAACGAAAGCAACAATCACCATAACAGCTCCCACCCAATAGGCAATCTCCATGTGTTAAAGGGTAGCAAGGTTCAATCAAGGATGCCTCTTCGAGTGACTCACCCGCAGTTCTGAATCCACCTTCTCTTCTGTCTCCAAGAAGGGGTCTCCCGTCAGTGCGAAGGTGTTTCGATCCCTGGGTTTTGGCACCAGTTGTCCCGTGCCCTGTCTTCGCCCGCGAAGAAGAACGCAGTACACAGTTTGGATCCTTCTGCAGCAAGTTTACTAGAGCTCTAGAAAATGGGAAGACCCCAAACCCTTGCCAGGAGCTGGCTTTTATACTGTCAAGCCCTCGCCTCTAACATCTCCCCTTCTGGTTGGTTGTGAACTCTCGCCTGATATGACGCAGGGTCAGAGGGCTTGGCTCACAGAGTGGAAACTTACCAGGGGACATGCGCAGATACATTGTTTATCACCTCGGCCGTGCCTTGGTACCGGAAACCGGCACCATTTTGCCTGCTTGACCGGGCTCCCGGCTCCCTACAGTGACTGTTTTTTAAAATATTTTCATCAGAAACATATATTAATTTATGGTTTGTTTCTGAAATTGGAGAAATATTAATCTGAGTATGCCATTACTATAATAAATTTTACTCCCACATATTTATGGCAGTGTTAGCCGTATATGACATCAAGTGTCTTCTCTGTTCTTCTGGTCCTGAATATTCCAGCCTTTTTGCTCTCTGTTGTACCTGTGATATCATTCCAATTCCTAAAAGATGAACATTTATCTTTTGAAGGGGTCAATCTGGATTCTAAGATTCTGCTGTACTCATTATAACATCCAAATTTGTGTCTATCAGACCTTCATTGACAATATAACTTAATTTTGTTTTTAATTTGTCTCTGTTTATTTGTAGAAGTTTCTCAAAACATTTGTTTTTGAAGTTTTTCTGAATTATCATTCTCTTTATTATAGCTAGTCTATCATCCACAGCAGTATTTTTTAAGAATAGGCATTAGATATTGTAATTGCTCTTGGGAAAGTATTTCATCTATGACAGGATAGGACTCAACTCACTTTCACAAGGGGGCTGTCAAAGGGCTTTTTGGGTATTTTGCAATGGCAAAAGTTACCTTGTCTATTTGTTGTTAACTTGAACTTACATAAGTTAGTCTGAGACTGTTTTTGTCACACTTTCTGCATATTCCAGAATAAAGGAGCATTATGTTGCGGTTATTCTTAGCAAACACCTTGTTTCAAGGAACACTCTGTTTATTTTTTATTTTTAGACAACCTTGTAACATTTTGATTATTTTTTAAATTTCTGGTGATATCTTCTCTTACCTAAGCATCATCATCATTGTGAGAATCCATATTAATTATATCTCAGAACCATTATTTCAAGAGTGCTTATCTTGTCCTTAAAGGTCTGTTTATACCTTTTCATTGTTCATTAACATTTTCAAAAGTCATAGATTCAATTATTGTTTGTCTAGCTTATGAATTTGGTACTATTCTTCTTTACTGCTAAAGTCAATCTTTAAAGGAAACCAGTGAAAATTTCTTTTGGGCCTCTTATCACCTTTGTAAATGACTTGATTTTCCTTCCTACTTTTTAAATTTTATCCTAAGTATGTGAGGTGGCTATATGGCTAAAGTCAAGGTATGGTCATCATATAAATATGGCCTTTTGATGTCAGCATAATAATAAAGAAAAAGAAAACATTTGGGTCATATCATTTCTTCCCCAAATGCTTAAGTGAATGAAAAAAATACTAAGGTGAAGGACTTCGGTGGCTTCATTGGTGAACTGCACTAAATTCTGATGCCACATTGGATAGCCACATAGGGTATGCTCAGCCTTAGGAATTTCAAAGTTTATTTTCTAGTTATCTTACAAAGCAACATATTTTATTTTCATAGTGCTTTATTTTAGTTGGTTTTCCTCATCTGATCTTCTCTCTCATACTACTCTACTATAGTACTCATATGTGTGTGTGTGTGTGTGTGTGTGTGTGTGTGTGTATTTAATGTAAGTAATGCTGCAAAGAAAATCTTCTTTGATGGGAGATTACATAAATTTGTCTCTTGGAATAAGAATATATTTTTAGAAAGCAGTTAAGTGGTATGCTAGTACAATGATTGTTATGTTTACAACCTCACTAAGTATGGGCAGTTGTCTGGGTTCCAGTGCCAAGCATGATTTCTTCACTTTGAGTGAGCTTTAAGTATAATTAGAGGGCTGTTGGTTACTACCAAGGTATGGGTACCAGTTTTGAACCTTTAGAATATCTTGCTGTGTTGGTAACTTTGTTTCAATGGCATCCTGGAAAGCTAGGGCTCTTGGTGATTCCATCCTTCCCTTGACAGCTTGCATATCAGCTTCTAGTTTTATGAAAGCTAAACCCCAGAGATAAGGTTGTCAGACCCAGCTTGAATCTCTTGAGTCTTGTGTTTGAAGTACATGTTATCTTTAGCAAGAGGGACTTACTTTAAACCTATGGGAGGCTACAGTCATAATCTATGTAGGCTTTTAAACAACTATTTGTCTTTTAGGAGTATTGTTCATTCAGAAATGGGAAAACTTTTTAACTCTTTTTATGCATGTATATTCATTTTCTATAATAGTTTTTTTTTCTGTATCTTTTCAAAAGATCTTTAATGATTTATAGTTTCCCATATACCCTATTTTATTTTGCCCTCCTATCCACCACCTGAGTATAATCCTTACTTTTTCATTATTCCTCTTTATTTCTTTATACAAGTGTGCTCTAACTCCCCTTATTTGAAAGCCTCCCTGTTATAGAACGTTTTTCCTGGCCCGTTTTGGGTCTGGGAGGTTTGTGCTCAGAGGCGGGGGTTGGGAGGGTGGGAGGGGTATGGGGGGTAGGGTTGGATGACCCTGGCTTGTGTGCGGCGGCTTTCAGACCCCAAAGAAATTAATCAGATGCTTATATTAACTTATACTGTTTGGCCCATATCTTAAGCACATTACTAGCTAGCTCTTTCATCTTAATTCAACCCATTTCTATTAATTTGCCCACCACATGGCTCCCAGCCCATGGCTGGCCAGTAACTCTACACGTCTGTTCCTCTTGGGGGTCTGATCAAGAGTGACTAACTCCACCCTCCTTCTACCTGGCTGCCTCTGATTCTCCACCCACTTCTACGGTGCCGTGCATGGGCCCAAACAGTTCTTTATTTACATTATACAGAAAACATTCTACCACACCTCCCCCTGTTGCCATATTCTCACCATTATGGGTGTTCTAAATTAAATACACATATTTGAAGATTTCATGCTCACATCCATTATAAAAAATAAAACTTGTAATTTTAAAAAAAAAGAAGCTGAGCACTTTTTTAAGTGCCTTTCAGTCATTCATAATTCTCCTGCTGAGAATTCCCTTTTTAGTTCTGAACCCCATTTTTTGATTGGGTTATTCAAGGTTTTGGGCTGTAGTTTTTTGAGTTCTTTGTATATTTTAGAGATCAGTCCTCTATCACTTGTAGGGTTCGTGAAAATTTTTTTCCCATTCCGTAGACTGTCATTTTGTCCTACTGATAGTGTTCTTGGCTTTACAGAATCTTCTCAGTTTCAGGAGGTCCCAGTTATTCATTGTTGTTCTTAATGTCTGTGCCACTGGTGTTATATTTAAGAAGTGGTTGCCTGTGCCAATGTGTTGGAGGGTATTTCCCACTTTCTTTTCTATCAAGTTTAAAGTGGCTGGGTTTATGTTGAGGTCTTTGATCCAACTTGAATTTGAGTTTTGTGCAGGGGGACAGGCTTAGATCTATTTGCATTTTTCTACATACTATCTACCAGTTATGCCAACACCATTTGTTAAAGATACTATTTTTTTCCAATGAATATTTTGGGCCTCTCTGCTGAAGATTAGGTGTTCATAGGTTTTTGGGTTAATGCCTGGATCCCCAATTCGATTCCATTGATCCACAAGTCTGTTTTTCTGCCAGTACAAGGCTGTTTTTACTACTGTAGCTCTATAGTATAACTTGAAGTTGGGGATGGTGATGCCTCTTGAGGTTCTTTTTTGAGAAACAATGTTTTGGCAATCCTGGCTTTCCTGTTATTCCAAATGAAGTTTAAAGAAATTTTAATGATTTTATTTTATTAGCTTATGTGTGTTTGTGTATGTCTGTGTAAAGCTATGTTCATATGAGGTTTTGTTCTTACAGAGTCATGAGGGGACAAATCCTTTTGGAGATTAAAAAAAAAGGACTTTGAGTGTGGTGATATATTATATATTTAATAAAATTGGCCTAAAATATCAGAAAACAGAACCACCCACAGTCCAGCCAGGAAGGTCAGTAAATGGTGACTCATACCTTAACTCCATCACTGGGGATGACCAAGTGGTGACTCACGATTTTAATACTACTTCATTTGGTAACTTAGGGGTAACAGAGGTCATAATTTCCATCCCTCAGGAGAGAGATATCTTTCTAAATTCACTGTGAGTTCAAGACTTAACAAACAAGCAGTACTAACTGACTCCATTAATCCTAACTCTAGGATAATGATCCAGAAAGTAATATAGCTGGGTAGGGAAGACATATAAGGCAGGATAAGGCAGAAATTCACTCATTTTGTAGAAGGCACCAGCCAGGCTGAGGACCCTTGAAGATAGCACTTACCCTGTTCAGTCAAAGATATTGGCTGGGTGAGAATTAACTGTGGTCTATTTCTTCTTTCTGATATTGCAGTTTTTTCCCCAATATCTGGGCCCAGATTTTCATTATGTGATAAAATTTGTGCAATATTTGGCCCTCAACTTTGTGGCACAAATTTGCAAAAAGCCATTTGCTGGCCAGAGTAACTATCAGCTGCTCTGCATTTCTTTTGGAGTTAACCTCTAGCATTTGGCAGAGCCTACCACACATGTTTCTCCTCCAAGTTCATCTGGAAATGTGTTTTAGACAGCAGAATACATCTCCTAGTGGATTGCTGTTATTTTTTGGTTTTGTTTTGTTTTGTTTTGTTTTTTCTCTCTCTTTCTTTTTAGATCCCCTTCTTGGGCTTCTACCACACTAGATAGCCACCTCAATTCATAGTCATCTGAATTAGCATCAACAACAAGTTTGATGAGTAAAATGGAATTTCTTAAAAGCAAAAATTTGTTTAAGGCACAGAGAGTAGAATAATGAAAGGTGATTACTTTGATATCACTCTAGACAATTTTATGTTGGAACTAGTAAAAGTGAAGGTAAATAATGTAGATGAAATTACCATAATGTCTATTATAAATACTTTTTGTTTGATTATTTCTGTTTTACTATTTAAAAAGTCAGTAAATGTGAATGCCAAGGTAAAAGTCTTTTTTTAAAAGCCTGTTAAAAGAGAAAACAGAGATATTCAAACCCAGACAGAGGAATTTAGAGAACCAATCTAAATATTATCTTATAAGATAACAGAGAAATAGTTTAAGGCTTTCAAACAGCCAACATCAGTATATAGAGTAACTTTAAAGGAATTGGAAAATTATAAAAATTGTTCAGAAGCTAGTTGGACTATGGTACAAATATTATATTTAAGGAGATTTGAGGAAGAAATCAAATCTACACTTATGGTATACACTCACCATTTGTAAAACAAAGGTTGAATTCTTGGTTGACCTGTAACCAAATTATCTCTAAAGATTGTTCAGATATGATTACTGCTGTACTGCTTTATGGATGCCAGGGCCACTTTTACAGTAAAAATATAGTTAAAGGATGAGGCTAAAAGAGTAGAATAAGGAAGCAGTGATTCAGAAGCTAAGTGAGTAGTAATTGAATGTGTGGATTTTGGAAATGCTAACTCACAATGTAAAAAGATAATTAGGTCATTAAAGGCAAGGTCAGCACCATCAGATGATTGGATTTATGGTACACTTAATTTAGAATCTTATAACTGTGATAATTGGGTAGAAGAGGATGTTTTTAGAAGTTTATGGAAAAATCAAAATATCAAATGTTACAACTATAGGAAGAAAGGTTACATAAAAGAGACTGTAAACAACAGGTTCCCAGAAAAAAAGATTATTAGAAAAAATACCAAGAGAATGTCCCCCACTTCTGGAGTATGCAGAAGGTGTGGCAAAGACAGGCAACAAGGGATAGACAAGGTAACTTTTTACTTTGGAAAATGTGGAAAATCTTGCAGCAACTTTAGAAAATGCTCATTGAGGTAATGCCTTCCAAGACCAATTAAAGAACCTAAAGCTTATTCTAAAAATCAGACTGCTCTGGGTAATAGAAAAATTATAAAAAAGAGAACAAAACATTAGGAAAAAAACATAAATTTTGGCAAATTTTTATAATTGAACAAGGGCCCATGTTAGAAACACAAATTAATGTTGTGGTCATTTGGTAGACACAGGAGAAAACATAATAATAATTCCACCAAATGTTGGCATCCAAATTGACTTCTGCAGGAAAAAAAATATTTAGGCATTGGAAATTGGGACATTACCAGGTAAGGCAGAATGCAAAATTGTTTGAATGCCAAAAAGACATAGAAGAAAATTAAAGCTATAAATGGCTAATATTGCTTTGAATTTATGGGAATAAGATTTATTGCAACAATGAAATGCTAACATTAACAATCTCAGAAAAAATCTATAAACTTACATGTTTCTGGGAAAATTATTAGAAGATATTATAAGAAACAGTCAACAACTGCTAAGGTTATATAAAAACAAGCCACAACAGCTGCTGATCTTCAAAAGGTATTCACAGCACTACCTTTAAAATAGTTAACAAACAAGTTCATATGGGTTCCCCAACTGCCTTTAACAAAAGATAATTTTTTAAGACAGCCAGTGCAGTAGCAGTATATGCTCAGCATATTGAAGAAAAAACCAGCCCCTGAAATCAAAAAGAAATATGGAAAACTATAGATCTAAGAGTAGTAAACAAAGTGATTCAGCCAATAGGAGCTCTATAATTTAGAATTCCTTTGCCTTTTCAATTACTTAAATAATGGCCTATTGCAGTTACTGATTTAAAAGACTATTTCCTTCCTATACCTCTACAAGAACAAGACAAAGAAAAATGGTCTTTACAATACCCACTTATAATAATTCTCAGCCTATAAAAAGATATCAATGGAGAATTCTCTAACAGAGTATTTTAAATAGTTCCACTGTACCAATATTTTGTACAACAGCCATTAAAAGTGACATGTAAGCAATTCCCACAATTTATTATTTACCACACCATGGACAATATCTTGTTGGCTGACTCCAATATAGACACATTAGAAAGAATGTTTGAAGAAGTAAAAGAAAATGTCTGTTTAGGATTATAAATTGCTCCTGAAAAAAATACAAAGAGGAGATTCTATTACTTATCTAAGATATAAGTATAACTCAAAAGATGCAAATCAGGAGAGACAGATTTCAGTCTTTTAATGATTTTAAGAGATTGCTAGGAAACAATTCCAATTTTTAGACTACCATGGCAATAAAAAATTATCAGCTGAATAATTTGTTCAAAGCCTTAAATGTGACAAAAGCCTAAGTAATCCAAGATAATTGTCAGCTGAAGATAGGAATTGGTTTCAGTGGAAAAAATTACAGGATGTACATGTGAATCATTTAGATTCAGACCTTAATTGCATTCTGCTTCCTTCACCCCCTGAGCATTCTCCTACAGGAGGCTTAATGCAAAGGTGATATATTATATTTGAATGGATAGTTCTGCCACATAAGCCAAGAAAGAAATTAAAGACATATGTGGAAAAGATTTCTGATTTGATTTTTAAATTAAGACTTTGTCAGTTGACAGGAATAGACCACAGCAGAAACTGTTTTACCTTTAACTAATGAAGAAATTGAGCAATTATGGGCAGAAAAATAAATTTTGGCAAAGGGCTCACAGTAATTTTGGGGGGAAAGATTAATGACAAATATCCCCAGAGCAAAATAATTCAATTTATAAAGGGATCTAACTAGGTTCTTTCTCATGTACAGGGTACACCAATTTCTGGTGCCTCTACATTTTATACTGATGCAAATAAACCAAAAAAGGTAATTACAAATCAGAAAATGTAAGTAAAGTGGCTCAAAGTCTTAATAATTCTGTTTAAAAGTCAGAATTATATGCTATCAAGATGGTACTGATGGATTTTACAGAACCTCTTAACAAAGTCACTGACTCTCAGTATAAAGAAAAATTTGTTTTATATTGAAACTGCTGACTTAATTGCTGATGAGTTAGAACTAACTTTATTATTTATTATTACAAGAAAGACTAAGGAAAAGGAATCATCCTTTCTACATAACACACATCTGATCTCATGTAGCTCTGCCACAGCCCCTAACTCAAGGTAATGATAAAATTGATAAATTATTAATAGAAAATTTGCTAAAGGCCACAGAGTTTCATTTTAAAAATCAACAGCTAAGGGTTTATACTTTTTAAATATTTCTCCAGCACTTGGCAACAAGCCAAATAAATTGGAAAAAGATTGTCCCACCTGTTCCTTCTATAGCTAAACTCCATTACCAGTAGGAAGTAATACTAAAGCTATATATAGAAATGAAATTTGGCAGATGGATGTATTTTAAAATTTGATATGTATTGCATTATACAAAAGATATGTATTCAGAATTTCTTTTATTCCAGCATATTTTTATTTATTATTTGGTGATTTTAAATTATGCACCCCATCAAACTTAGTTATCAATTCTCTCAGTTTCATACCTACTGTTATGATCTCCCCATTTATAAAAAAGCCCATTCATGCTGCTTATATCTTTCAGTTCAGAAAAAGCTAATTCTATAATCACATATTTGCTAAACGTTATGGCCATTATGAGAATATCTGTACAAATTAAGACTACAGTGCTCTAGCATATATCTCTAATAAAATGAAAAAAATTCACATATTATAATATAAAGCATATCACAGGTATGCCAAACAATTATATGGGCAAGAGTAATAGATCAAATCAAATGCTAAAGGACATACTAAATAAAATAAACACAAAGGAGTAACAAAGATTCTCAGAAATAGACTATATAGTGCTTTATTAACTTTGAATTTTCTCAATGCTAACGAGAAAAGAACAAAACCTTCTAAAAGGCATTGGACTACAGAAAAAGTTCTGAGCTAAATCAGCCTGTCTACTTCAAAGATGTGTTGACCTCAAAATGAAAAACAGGATGTATGCTACATTGGGGAAAAGGTTTAACTTTTGATTCCATAGGTAAAGAAAAGCTACAGATACCATCAAAGTTAATAGACTTGATTTAAACTGAAGGAACTTGATGATGAAGAAAAATAATGGCTCCTACACCTATGTAACAATTTTAAGCTGTAGGAAAAACTCAAAAGTTGGGCCAGGATTTGATTTTTGTCTTTACAGAAAACTGGAAATACCGAAGGAGGTGTGGCTTTGTTGGAGTAGGTGTGGTCTTTTTGAAGAAAGTGTGTCACCCTTAGAGGCAGTCTATGAGGTATTTTATGTGCTCATGATACCACCTGGTGTATCACTGAACTTTCTATTGCATTCTGATCAATATGTAAACAGTACCATGTCTTTCTGCACATCACCATGCTGCCTTCCATAATGATAATGGATTGAATTTCTGAACTGTAAGCTGCCACCTCAATTAAATGTTTTCCTTCATGAGAGTTGCCAAGATCATGATGCCTCTTAACAGCAACAAAAACTCTAACTAAAATATAGGAGATCTCAAAGACTAAAGTGACAATCAGTGAGTCTGTATGGGTCTGAGCTAGGTCCTTTACATATATCCTATGGTTGTGTATCTGGGTGTTCTTGTAGAACTCCAAACACTATCAGTGGGGGTTGTCTCTGAGTCTTGTCTGCTTTGTGGACCCTTTTCTTCCTCCTGAGTTATCTGGTTCAACCTTGATATGAGGGCATACTCCTAGTCTTTTTGTAACTCCTTATGCAGTGTTTGGTTGATATTCCTGGGAGGGAGGCCTGTTGTTTTCTGAAAGGAAATGGAGGAGAAGTGGATTTTGGGGAGAGGGAATGTTGGAGGGTAGACCTGGGAGGAGAAGAGAGAAGGAAAACTGCAGTCAGTATGTAACAATATATGAGAGAATAATAAGTAAATCTTAAAAATAGAAAAAGTCAAAAGATGTTGAACATCTAGACATCTAAAGCAGAAGAAATGACTAATCAGAGAAAAAATTTGCAAGCAGATTAATATTGAACCTATTTGTACCAATATATTCTACAGGGTAAAATCTCACTGCTTAACATTTATATCTTTATATAATTTGAAGTCTCAGTTTAATTATAAATTAAAGCTGACTTTGGAGTTGGAGTATGACTGTCTTTTTCTAAACCTAAACATGCTTATTATTTTTTAAAAATGAAAAATCTCTGTATTTTATTTCACCTGTCATAGGACAGAAGAACAACCCAAAATAAGGAACTGTTATATTGCCACTAATCATAATATTATATAAATATATTAGAATAATACATGTATTTTAAATATTTTGTCATGATATTAATGGCCATAATGAATACTAATTAATCATAGAAAAAAGGTTTATTTAGCTTTCTGTACATTTTAATAGGTATGAGTCTCTTATCAGTTTTCTGAAGTGAACCAGGACAATGCCTATTTGTGACATTTGAATGATACAAAGGAGAAATGGGGCTCCACATCAATGATTTCACATGGACTATGACAATGCCAGTAGGCTTACAAACACCAACCAAAGATTTGATTCACACTACAAATGACTCGGGACAATTTCCAGGTAGCGAGCTGAGATGATCCAGTTTAACAGACAGGATTTGAGAAAAGCCCTGTACTTTCCTGTTTATGCAGAGACTAAACAACAAATGATACAGTTACTTATTTTAGGACTTAAAATTAATTTTGCTTTTTTTTTCTTTTCAGAATTCCTAAAGATGCCATGACCTTCAGACTACAGAAAGTAAATTAAAGAGCATGACATTTCCATTTACAAGAGGAAGACTAGGTAGTTTTGTTCTTTCAATGGGTTATGAATGATTGTCATTTTTTTAGGTTAAATGGTTACAAATATTTATTGTTTATAGTTTGGAAAAAAATGCTAAACAAGGGAGATTAGACTGAGAGTTCTTGTTTGAAAAAGGGGGCAGATACAAATATGATAGGATATAAGAGTAGATTATTGAATCTACTTTTAAAAAGAAATTATTAGTTTTAAATATTTTACAGTGTTATGGATTTTTGTATATTGTATATAAATTGTGTATATTGATACAAATTTAAGGTTAATTTTGTTACTGTTTATATATTTTTATGCTTGTTCAGTGTATTGTACATATTCAGTGCATTTAACATTGCAGTAATAATTGCTAGGCTTTGAAAGTTTTATTACCAGCTACTTAGGATATAAAGAAATGCAAGTTAGTTGTTAGTAAGTTTGAATGTTAGGCATTCTAAACAAACTTATAGTCATCTTAGATATGTTTTCGAAGTCAAACAAAGATATATTTAGATGGACAGGTCTTCAAACATTTCAATGATCAACAGCATATGACTTTAAATGTATTTTAATACCATATCTTATTCTTACTTTTATAAATATAAGACATCTGCTCCTAGAAGCTCCAGTCTACTTCAGAGAAGATGATAGACATCAAAGAAATTCTATATGGAGTTGACTTTCTTTGTGGCAAAACTTAGTCGCTCGGCAAAAAATTTCTGTTGCTTCAAATGTTGACAACATGATGCCCAAAAGTGACAAGCAGGACGCACACAAAAACAACTGCTGAACCTTGTAAGAACAATGTAGGAAAGTCATTAAGAATATCCTACTGCAAAGAGAAGTCTGTCAGATATACTATCCATGTAGGCCAAAGTTGAATGCTTCAATGCTGCAGAGAAATGTGTCTAGGCAGCCAGCTGTTTCATTGTTCACATTTTCTTAAAAAGTTGCTTGCTTGCATGTCTGTTTACTTAGTTAATATTTTATTTCCTTCTTTGATCTTGGCGGGGGGGGGGATGAGATAGTTATAATTCTCCAGTGACAGTTTTAGAAAAAAACTCACTCAAAGGTTAAAGTGTATAAGTTTGAGAGACATCAAAAATAGCTTACAGGTAGTGACAAAAATTAGATAGAAAGTGAATTAGGTACAATCCTTTGGATTCACCAAAATGGGATAGATAAGGGAATATTTTCTTTAAATTTGCCAATTGTTAATGGACTGAATATTGTTCATGTAATTATTGCTTGTATATATTTTATATAATTATTATGCCTATTGCATATAATTTTTCTTATGTTATTTATAACTTTTTTTATTCTTGACACTAAAGGGGATATGTGGTGATGTATATTTAATAAATTTTTCCTGGAATATCAAAGAACAGGATCACCCACAGCACGCCATAAAAGTCAGAAAATGGTGAGCAACATTTTTAATCCCATTACTTGGGATGACCAAGTATTGACCCATGCTTTTAATCACTTCACTCAGGACACAGACATATTTCTGATTTACTGTGAGTTTAAGGCCAAAAAAAAAAAAAAAAACATTAGTAACTCATGCCTTTAATCCTAACTCTAAGTTTATAAGCCAGAAACAGCTGGGTGTAGCAGATATTTAAGGCAGGTAAAGTAAGAAATTTACTCATTCTATAGAAGTGACTCGTCAGGCTGAGAACCCTTGAAGATAGAACTTACCCTGTTCAGCCTGAGAAGTTGGCTAGGTAAGAATTGACTGTGGACCATTTCCTCTTGATATTCCAGCTCTTCCCTAGTATTTGTTTCTTAGAGTTTGTACAATAATTGAGCATCCCAATGTCAGTGCTCAAAACCATACTCAGGTTCTTGTCAAGAGTGGTACGTGCTCTTAATCTCTGAGCAATCTCTTCAGGTCCCTTACATTAATCATTACACAAGTTTTACAACTTTATAGATCCTGTGATAGTTTCATATACTTATAACATTTTATAGTGTAAGCCAGTATTAACATAGATTTCTACTCAAATAGTAAAACACTCAAAATTCTTTGTTCTTTTTTAATATACAGTATAGTGCCATTATTTATGGAAATCCTATTATAGCATCATTTTTGAAAATACTACATACTTTTTAATCTTTATTTTCTTCTCTGACTTAAAAAATGAAAACAAATCATGTTGTATGTGTGGGTATATTTAACTTTATTTTATTTTTTATATTAATGTGCCTTTATTGAAAACTATTCTATCTCAAATACATGTTTCTTTATTATCTTCATACTATTTTCAATTTTCTGTAGTTTTAATTTCCTATTTATCACTCCTACAAAACTGACTTTTGAAATTCTAATTTGGATTGTACTTTCTATGTAAATCACTTTAAAGAATATTAGCTACTACAACAAAGATGCTCATTGTATAGACACAAGCATACCCTAAATTTATTTTACATGCTCTTACTGTGATTTATTAGCATCTTACAATTGAAGGCAATTGGACTTGCCATATATTTAATTTAATATGTTAATATGCCAATTGTTTCATTGGTAATTGTATCACTAGTATACATAAATGTAAATATAACTATGCTGAGAAATCAGACATTTTCTTATTCATAATCACAGAATACTTTTTAATCTTAATAGGTCTTTTAATATCTAATCATAAAGCTAGAAAAAGAACCTCATGTCTATTATGTTCATGAATTTGTGCTGACAAATCTTTATGATAATTTATTTTCAACTTTAATTTTAGGTTATTAAGTGGAAATTTTCTATTGAATATATAGAACATTTTAATCATTATATTGGATTTTTATTAGATATGTACATTTATGAAAAAATTATACTGCGTTTCCTTTTCACTTCAGCAGTTTTGCCTCATTAGTAAAATCTCTTTTATTTGAAATCAGGCTAGCTTAAGACCATTCAAATAGAACTTACTGGCTCTGAATGTTAAATAATTTTTATGCTGGTCTAAAGAGAAAGATGTATGTGAGAGAGCTACCATCTTAAATATGTAGCTACATTTTATATTGTTAACAAATGGGGATATAAATTGCATCTGATAGTAGTTAGTTAGAAATAGTATAAAGCAGAAAATACCAAACAAGTAAACTTAGTGTGCTAGAAACTTAATACACATTTTGCATGAGAAAAGAGGACGAGTTCCAGTTAAAAGATTTTAGTTTCCTATGTTCATTGTTTGAAATTTATTCTGTTCTTATTTCAGTTTAATTGACATTTATTTTCCCCAGATCTGCCAATGCCATTTTCTCAAGTTAATTACATTACTAATTAGTTACTTTTAGTAATAAAAATTCTTTAGTAAGAAAATGTTAATATTTCTTGCCATGTGATTTACATATTGATGAGCCAGGAGTCAATTCTCCATTTTCTACTGCTATGAATAGAATAATCTCTCTTTTAAGCAGCTAGCTCTATATTAAGAATTTTGTGGTTATAAAAGATTTGTATAATTAAATCTTGTTGGTTATTTTCTCTGAAGTTCTAAGTTTCTCTTAGTCCTCTGAAAATTCATAATTGAAATTAAGTGCTGTCTTTTCTATTCTTCTATTGCTGTGATAAAACATCACAACCAAAGGCAACTTGGGGAGGAAAAGTTTTATTTTGTCTTACAACCTGTAGTCCATCATCCAGGGATGTCAAAGCAGGAATTGGAAGCAAGAACTACATAGAAGCTATGGAGGAGTTTTGCTCACTGCCTAGCTCCCTGTGACCTGCTGTAATGGATTTCTTACATCACCTAGGACCACCAGCCTAGGGAAGACATTGCCCATAGTGATCTGGGCCCTTCACCAGTTGCCAATTAAGAAAATTTATCTCAGGCTTGCCTACAAGCCAATCTGATAAAGACACTTGCTCAATTGATGTTCCCTGTTCCCAAATGGCTGTAGTTTGTGTCAAGATGACATAAAAGTAACCATCATAGTTGCCTTATTTAATATTTGTTTTGAGAGATTCTTGTATTTATTATTATATATATTTGTTTTTAAGTTAGGAAGTAATTTAGATGAAAGGGAATATAAACATGTAAGTAATCAATTCTTAAAGTTTCTTTACTTATAAACAGAAATCCCTAGTCCTAGAAATTACCTTCAGTTCTGTTTATTTTCTTGATGGCAAGGTGCTTTTTTCCAGCAACATTTCTAACCAGATATACTTAATTAAAACAATGAACTATCATTTTAGTGCTTTTTAAATCTTGACATTCAGTTTGATTTTAAGTCAGAATGTATTTACTGTTTATACTTTAGAGGCAGAGAAAATGGAGCCTATGAGGTGGACTAAAGTCTCATGCCATAGCCAGGCATATTCAGAGCATCAGATAACCTCCACTTAGAGATAAGAGGAATCATATGAGTAAATATATCCTCACAAGGGCAAACTACACATGGTATGCTAGCCATACATGACAAAATTTTATTTTACCATAGAAAGCAAATAACAATTGATAATTCTAATAAATAATCTGAAAGAAATCACTTTTATTCAATACGCCTAGTAGAGGCACAAATGCCTAATCAAAGAACATCCTAATTTGAGAAGATAGTCACAAGACTCTTGTGTGTTTTGTTTTTTTTTTACAAGCACTCAGAATAGAATTCTCACACAACTTCATTTTTGAGGCATGTTTAAAAATATTTCCTTTTATATTTTTGTAATAGTAGGATGTCTAGAGTGGTTTTGGTAAGATAAATATAATTATTAATTGAAATATGAGTATCTAATAAGACAGCAATTTACAAGCACTAGATCAGTGAAAGCATTGTGTGTGAAACTTTGCTACCAAAAACAGGGATCCAAACTATGTCTACTACCATTGGTTACATTATTATATTAATCAGGAACAGCTAGAGAACATTGTAGAAAGAGATAATGATTAGTAAGTAGTTCTGGACTCTAGTAGAACATTAGCTCATATTTTAATTATCTTCTCACACAGTATTTTCTAACCACAGTCTCTGCTTTCTCTCTCTTCTCATCTCTTCTCTCCCCCAGATCCAATTCCCCTCCATTTTTTTCCTTCATAAAAGTATAAGCCTCCTAGTGATTGCAACCAAATTTAACATAACAAGATTCAATCATACTAGCATATACCCTCATATTAATGCTAGACACAGCAGCTGAGTACGAGGAAATAGGTCTCATAAGCAGGCAAAAGAGTCAGAGACAAAGCTAAAGAACCTGGTATAAACCCATGCAAGCTGCAAGATTGCCGCTTCAGTCTCTGTAAGCCCCTATGAGCCCTGTTTAGCTGGTACTCTGGTGTTTGTTCTCCTTGTGCAGACAACCCTTCTGGTTCATAAAATTCATCCTCTTCCATGAAGTTCCAAAACCTCCATCCAATGTTTGACTGTGGGTTCCTGCATCTGCTCCAATCAGCTGCTGGAAACAGGCCTCTCCGATAATGATTTGGCTAAACATAGCTCAATTAGTATACCAAGACATCATAAGGAATCGTTTCCCAGACTTTTCATTTTGTCATTCCTGTTTGGTTCTACCCTAGGCCTCTGGACCATCCAGCCTCCGCATATTCATCATTTAGGTGGTATCAGATGTGAATCTAATGTTAGATTGGTTAGTCATTTCCTCAAACTCTGAACTACCATTGCTAAAGCACATATTACAGTCAGGCACATTGTGCATCATAAATTTTTCTCTCTCTCTCGATCTTTTTCTCCCCAACCAGATCTATCCTGTTCCCATTACATTCAGCCTCATCCAGTTCATTCACAAAATCTATTGCATTTTCCTTTCCCATGAAGATCCATGAATTCCCTTTAGACCTCTCTCTTTTTTTCCCTTATTATTATTATTATTATGAACAAAAAAGTCACACTTTCTAACCTTGTATATCCTTATTCAAGGTCCCTTCCCCCTCCCACCACATCAGGTCATTCTTTCTTCTCCACAGTCCCTATCCCATCCCTGGGCAGGCTGCAGGCATGAGGAAACCTCGATGGTCCAGTTGAGGGAGGGAGAAAGAGGGAGAGAAACAAAATAGATGTCCTGTTATAGGGAGTCGTTTGGGAGTTAGGCAGAAATCAGGTGCTAGAAAAATTTCCAGAAATCCACAAGGATGATCCCAGCTTACTTGTAACAATAGTAGAAAGTGTGCCTGAACTGTCCTTTTGCTATAATCAGATTGATGACTACCATAATTGTCATCCAAGAACCTTCATCCAGCAATTGATGGAGGTAGATTCAGAGATCTAAATAAGCAATGGACTGAGTTCCTAGAGTCCAGTCACAGAAAGGGAGGAGGGATTGTATGAGCAACAGGGGTCAAGATCATGATGGGTAATGCACAAAGACAGCTGACCTGGGACCTCACTGACTCTAAATTAACAGCTGGGGAACCTAAATGGGATCATACTAGGCCCTCTGAACATGGGTGACTGTTGTATAGCTTGGTGAGCTTATAGGGCCCTTAGAAGTAGGACCAGAATTTATCTCTAGTGCCTGAACTGACTTTTTGGAGCCCATTGCCTATGGAGAGACACCTTTCTCAGCCTTAATGCAGACAGGAGGGATTTGATTCTTTCTCAAGTTACTATATGCCACTTTGTTTACTCCCTGTGGGAAGCCTTGCCCTCCCTGAAGAGTGGCTGGGGAGTAAGGTGGCAGGGAGATGGGAGGAAAGAGGAGGAGAGGGAGGAAAAACCATGATTGGTATGTAAAATATTTTTTAAAAATTAAATAAGTTTAAACAACAAAGAGAGAATCAAACAAATAAGCAAATAAATAATTGGTTAGTGCTTTAGAATTTCCAAGCCCAGCTCATGAGGCCAGGAAGAAATTGAGCAAATTCTCTTTCAAGTCATGCCATACCTTGCCTACATTGTAAAGGTAACTACTCTCTCAACTTTCCTAAAGCCTCATTTAAAGGATTCAAGATTAAGCTAATCATTCTCACCCCCATGCTTTAGGTTAATGTTGAGGCTCCAGTAAGGCACCTGAGGAGATGTCTTACTATAGTTGTCAAAGGGGTTGCTTTATATTCAAATTTGCCTAAATGAGGAAATTTTGATTAATGTTAAAATTAATTCCTAAGGAAGCCAAAGTTGAACAAGAATATTTTCCCTTGATTCTAAGCCTTTTCAATATTCTTTTGGACTCTTTTCCATACTTCTTAATCTAAAGTTCCTTTTTTAGAAAGCAGGGATTACAATCATAAACATTTTTCAAGCAATATAATGGCTGTGATTTTAATACTTGTGCTCCACTTTTCTTTAAAAAAAATTGTGTATAATCTGGACATATGAAAAAAAAAGTTCCCTCTCTTGTTAGCCATTGATTTTCTGAAGCTCTTCATCTAGAAAAGAGACCTTGTGAAATTTCAACTATCTACATTGAGATGCCAGCTGGTGTTGTCATTATGCAGTCCTTGTTTAGGAAACTACATAGGAGAAATTTCATGGGTACCGTTTGCCTGTCAAGCACAGAAGAGGTCTTCTTGAAGCAGGTATTCTGTGAACTTGAATCTTACAATTTTTCATCCACTTTTTGGTGATATTTCATAAAGTATAGAGATTATATTTCAGATATATCAGTTTGATTGAGCACACCACAGCCTGTTGTTCTTTTTAAGTATCTCTATTTTAGAGGTTATGTACACAATTTTATTTTATTTTTTTATTTATGTTAATAAAGAAGTCACATTTTCTATCATTGTATATCCTTATTCAAGGTCCCTTTCCCCTCCTACCACATCAGGTCATTCTCTCTTCTCTGCATTTTGAACAGTTGTGAAATGGTGTATTAATTATCATTTATTGCTAAAGAACCACGTTTGCTAAGGAGTTAGAGCTACACATATCCACAGGTATTAAGATAAGTATTTAAAATGAAGTTAGAATTTATACTGGCTTATGAGAGTTAGAAAAATTGCTTCTTCTCTAGAGTCTCTAACTTATCCAGTCATTGGCAGTGGTCTACATTTAAAATCCTAGGCCTAAATTTTTTCCTATTGAGTAGACCCTAAGTCTGAATAGACAACTGTGTATCCAAGACACAGTTGCCACTATTGCACATATATTTTGTGGAGTTATTCATTGTTCTGGTTCATACATTACACACCTTGGTATGCTACTGATTGCTTTTTTTTCCCTTGACATCTTGCATAGTACCCACAAATGCTATGAAAACTAGTTCTCAGGAAGTAAGCTTCCAGATAAGTCCTACCACTATCCCTTCAAATTCTGTGTCCTGGGCGTAAGGTATCAAGCAGTAGGGTCATTTTTAAGTTTTAAAAAAAGATCAAGAGCAAATTATAGTCTGTATTGTTTTGGTAGGATTATAGTTTTACTCAACTAAGAACTAGATTAAAAATTTTCCTTGTTTTGCACTTGAAATTTTATCATGTATGGGTCTTCAGGGAAACATTATTATTCCCAGAGACATAACTTTTTAAATATATAATGCACATATATATGTAGATAATGTACTTTAAGTAAACATAAAATTAATATTTCCCTGTGGCTTTTTCAAATATAGTTTCCCTTCATAGAGCCCACCCTCAATATTCCCTAGTTAGTCCCTCCTTCCATTTCCCACTTTATAGTTTTTGTGACAAGCTATCCTCCTCTATACAGCTAACTCCTCCTCCCCATGACTTATTTTTACTTTGCTGGTTTCTTCATTTACTTCTGATTACATGCTCACATCTAAAGATTCAGAACTATGACAACCAAGAGAGAACATAGAAAGTCTGTCTTTCTGATTTAGGCTTTTCTCACTCAGTATATATTTTAGTTCCAAAAAATTACCTGAAAATTTCATGATTTCATTTTTATTTGTAGCTGAATAGATTTCTATTATAATCTTAAAGCATAATTTCATTATCAGTTGAAGAAAATTTATATTGTTTCTGTTTTCTAGCTGTTGTGAATTATGTGACAAGAACAGGGCTGAGTCATCCTTGAAGTAGGGTGTCCATTTGTTCCAGCAAATGCCAAGATGAACAGCTGGGACATATTGTAGATGAGCTTTGAGTCATTTGAGCATTCTGTACACTAATTCTGAGAGTGGTTGCACCAGTTTGCAATTCTACCAGTACTACAGTACTTGAAATGCATTTTAACTAAAAGAAAATAAATATTGTGTAGGGCGCGGTTGGCCCTTGTGCAACTTGCTGGAACATTGCATCATGTTCCCCAGCTATTGTACCTCTGCCATTTATGCTAATTAGGCGCTGAGTAGTGACCTATCTGATGTGATCCCTGACTATGCTAATTTGGCACTCCTTACCACCTATCACCAGCTATATGCTAATGAGGCATTACTTTGGACCTATCACCAGCTATATGCTAATGATGCATTACTTTGGGTGCCAATCATATGGCTACATGTGTCCCAGTTTCCCTATATAAGCAGGCTGCATTTCAGGCACGGGGTCTTTCTTCCACCATTCTACCTCAACTGAGCTGTACTCCAATAAAGTGTGATCTGAGAAGAATTGTGCATGTGGTGATTCGTCATTCTACAGGCCAGAAAGCATCTCACCACAAGTGGCGCTGAAACCTGGGAATCTTTGCGCCCTGCAGGGAAGACTGATTCAGAACTCGACACACAGATTGGACCGTCAGTGAGTAGTCTGTCCAGATATGCACATACTTCTGGGAGGTCTAGAGCCTGAGATCTTTGCTGTAGTTATTTTCATCCTAGTTGTCCTGATTTTTCTTGCCTGCTTGTGGCTGCGGTGCCACCAAACTGGCAAGGAGTGCCTTCCCGGCAGTGCGATAAATCAAATGTGTTTCCAATCTAATAAGCTGCTCATAGATCAGAGCACAAGATGGGGAACAAATTGTCTGCCGACACCACGACCAAGTTCCATGAACCTATTCAGGCTATATTGAGTAGCCGAGGGCTAAAGCTTTTCCACAGAACCATAAGCCGGTTGCTGGAGAATATCGAAAGCAGTGCTCTGTGGTTCGGGGTGTCAGGCAATTTGACTATTACATCATGGGAAAAACTTGGCAGGGATCTAGAGAAACGTAACACTGAGGGAACACTTTCCCGAGGCACCCTTCCACTATGGCATATGATCTATTACTGCCTAAAGGATGGAAAATATGAAGACATTATTCAGCAAGGATGTGAAGCTTTCAGTATATGCCAGGATAGCGCATCAGAAAATGGAGGCGCAGGGACTACAAAAGATATGCCTAAGAAAAAGAAAAAGGAAAAGAGAAATTCAGAACCAGTGCCAGGACTGTACCCAGTCCTAGATGAATTTAAAGATTTATATATATCTCAAGATGAGCTAGATCCTGAGGAGGAGGAAGATCTAGAGGAGGCGGCTGCAGCCTATGAGCGAGAACGCTACGATCCCCCGCCGCTCAGCCTATCACCACCTTTCAATCCTGCAAAGGCTAGAGCTACTGCTCCCCCTCCTTTAGGGAACAAGTTGGGATGCACATTCATTCACCAGGAAGTGTGGTCTGGGGTGATCACAGCCTTCCCTGTGTTTGAGGATCCAGCCACACATGGCCGATATTATGAAGTGATTGACCATAAGATTATTAAAGACCTTGCAGAGGCAACAAAAAGAGTTGGTGTAGCTGCCAACTATACCATCATGTTGCTGCAGCGCCTTACGCGCAATGCCTTAACACCCACTGATTGACAAGACATTGCCAGAGCCTGCTTAACTATGGGGCAATATTTAGACTGGAAGTCAATTGTGACTGATCTGGCATATAGTCAGGCCCGGGAGAATGCTGCCAATGGGCAGCCAGCATGGAGTGCAGATATGCTGTTAGGGCAAGGACAATGGGTAAATAATCAGACAGCATATCCTGTGGAAGTTTATAATCAAATAAACACCATCTATATGAGGGCTTGGCAAGCCCTCCCCAATAAGGGGGAGGTTGCAGGGAACCTAACCAAAATAATACAGGGCAGCACTGAGCCATTTTCTGACTCTATAGCTCGAATGATGGATGGAGCGGGGTGAATTTTTGGTGATGTAGAAACCACACTGCCGCTAGTAAAGCAATTAGTTTATGAGCAGTGTACAAAAGAGTACCATAGGGCTATCATTCCGCACAAAGGAAAGGACCTAGAATATTGGACAAAAACGTGCCGAGAAATCGGAGGACCTTTATCAAATGCGGGACTCACTGCTGCTGTAATGGCTGCTTCTCGCGGTAATAAAGACTCTAACAGCAGCAGAGTGTGTTTTCGGTGTGGCAAGCCCAGGCATATTAAAAGACAGTGCTGAGAGGCTGCCCACATGACAAGGACAGAAACGCCTCAAACAGTGAAGACTTCAGGTACATGTCTAAGATGTAAAAAGGGCAAACACTGGACCAATGAATGTAGGTCTGTTAAGGACATTAATGGGCAACCCATTCAACCTGCTGCCCACATAATTAGTCCAAAAAACAGGGTAGCGGGCCCTTGGTCTCAGGGCCCAAAAATATTTTGGGCCCATGATGAAGTGAATTTCCAACCTCTCAGGCCCCACAACGAGCCACGTCAGGCTCCGCAGGGGTGGACCTCCGTGCCACCTCCAGAATGGTACTAACAATAGGCATGGGAATACAATCCTTAGACACAGACATGCATGGGCCACTCCCAAAAGGGACAGTTGGGCTAGTGTTAGGCTGCTCCTCTTCCACCTTAGAGGGACTCATTGTTATGCCTGGAGTTATTGACCCAGATTATACTGGAGTCATCAAAGTAATGTGCCAATTCCCTTGAGGGATAATTACTATAACCCCTGGTGATCGTATTGCACAATTATGAGTTTTGCCCTCTTTCCACAACAGTTACCCCGCATACTCAAAAAATGGGGATCCATGGGCTTTGGATCCACCGGAGTTGATTTGGCTTTTATGTCACTATCTCTTAATGACCGCCCCATGCTTGATCTTATAATAGAAGGGAGAAAATTTCAAGGATTGGTAGATACTGGAGCAGATAGAAGTATAATTACAATTAGAGATTGGCCACGATCATGGCCACTTCAGACATCTTCGCAGACCTTGCAAGGTTTAGGTTACGCAGATGTCCCTAGATTCAGCTCTAAGGAATTGACATGGAAAACAGAGGACCAAAAGGGGAAGTTTCAGTCTTTTGTAGTTGAAGGATTGCCAATCAATCTATGGGGCAGGGATACCCAGAGTCAAATGAATCTTAAGCTTACTAATGATTATTATGACACAGCAAAAAATATCATGATTAGATCAGGGTTTGTTCCTAGCAAAAGGGTTAGGGTGTAATTTACAAGGCATTACCGCACGAATAGAGGCTCAAGGAAACGCCAATCGGCAAAGCTTGGGTTTTTCACAGGGGCTACAGAGCTTATGATTCCCATCTCATGGATGACCACTGCACCTGTGTGGGTACCTCAGTGGCCTCTGTCAAAAGAAAAATTGGACGCAGCCTCTATTTTGGTTCAGAAACAGTTACAGCTGGGGCACTTAGAGTCCTCGCAATCCCCCTGGAATACTCCCATATTTGTTATCAGAAAGAAATCAGGAAAATGGCGCTTACTTCCCGATCTGCGCACCATAAATCAACAAATGAAAGTCATGGGACCCATTCAGAGGGGTCTACCAGCTTTAACAGCTATTGCAAAGAACTGGTCTGTTGTAGAGGTAGATATTAAAGATTGTTTCTTTTCCATTCCCCTAAATAGTCAGGATAAGGAAAGATTTGCTTTTACTTTACCCTCTATTAATTATGAACAGCCCAATAAGCGATATCAGTGGATTGTTCTTCCTCAAGGTATGGCTCATAGCCCTACAATGTGTCAACTTTATGTAGATAGAGCTTTACAGCCAGTAAGAGATAAGTTTCCCTGTGTTAGAATTGTACATTATATGGATGATATTTTGCTTGCAGCCCCTTCAATGGAATTGTTAGAATTAGTGTTAAGTTTGTTAACCAAAGAATTAAAAGATAAAGGTTTATTTATTGCTCCAGAGAAGATACAGAAGGGAGGAGCTATTGAATTTCTAAGAGCTATTATTCAGAATGCCCATGTTCAACCACAAAAGGTAGAAATTAGGACCAATTGCTTAAGGACTTTAAATGATTTTCAAACATTGCTTGGGGATATAAATTGGATTTGGCCATATTTGAAATTAACTCGCTTTGAGCTTAAACCCTTATTTGATATTTTAGAGGGAAACCCAGATCTTAATTCCCCATGACAGCTAACCCCAGAGGCTAAGATAGCACTTCAAAAGGTAGAGCAAGCAATTACTAGGGCACAGTTGGTGTGCTGTGATGAATCCAAGCCCATTTGGATGTGTATCCTCTCCACTTTAGGCTTTCCAACTGGTGTTCTTTGGCAAGAAGGGCCTCTACTGTGGATTCATACTAAATCTACAGGGATGAGAACCTTGTCCCACTATCCACCATGATGGCTGAGGTTGTGTTATTAGGCATTAAATAATCTATTACATCTTTTGCCAAGACACCTGACCAACTTATAGTCCCTTATACAAAAGAACAAGTAGAGATATTGGCTGCCAGTACCTCAGAATGGGCTATATTGGTTTGTGCCTTTTCTGGTACAATTGATAATCATTTGCCCAAGAGTGAACTTTTAAGATTCACAGTTCAGCAGCCTGTGGTATTCCCTCGGATCACGAGGAAGCAACCGTTGAGCGATGCCTTAACCATCTACACGGATGGGTCTAAGACTGGGAAGGGAGCCTACATGGTGCAAGGAGGCTCACCTGTAACTGTTAAGTGTCGTCCAAATGCTTCCCAAATAGTAGAATGCCAAGTAGTTTTAGAGGTTTTTGAATGTTTTCCTGAGTCTTTTAATTTGGTATCTGATTCATTATATGTGGTGAATGCTGTTAAAAATTTAGAAATTATTTCCTATATTAAACCCTCTAGTATGGTAGCCTCACTTTTAGCAGGAATAAGAGGTGAGGTTTTGCATCAATCCAATCCATTTTATATTACTCATCTCCGAGCTCACTCTTTGTTACCTGGTCCTATGGCAAAAGCCAATGAACAAGTTGATCTGGCAACGCATGCTTTTGTGGCATTGGACTTTGAAACACAAGCATGAGAGTTTCATAGCTTATACCATGTTTCCTATGCTGTTTTAAGAACTACATTTAAAATTTCTAGGGAGATCGCTAGGAATATTGTGAAAAGCTGTTCTGCTTGTGTGCAATTCTTGCCTGCTCAAAAAATAGGGGTTTTCTAATCCCAGAGGCATTTTTCCACTTGAAATTTGGCAGATGGATGTTACCCATGTTCCATCCTTTGGAAAGCTTCAGTATGGGCATGTCTCCATTGATACATGTTCTGGGGTAATGCACGCTACACCTCTTTCTGGGGAAAGGGTTCACAATGTCATTACCCACTGCCTTGAAGCTTGGGCCACTTGGGGCAAGCACGATACACTGAAAACAGACAACGGACCAGCCTATGCATCTAAGAGTTTTGCCTCATTTTGTTACAAAATGCAAGTGAAACATATCACAGGCCTGCCCTATAACCCACAAGGGCAAGGGATAATAGAGTTTGAGCATCGTACGCTCAAGGACTTCCTGCAAAAACAAAAAGGCGGAATAACAGAGAATTGCACCCCCAAACAAAGGCTCTCTCTTGCTTTATTCACTATAAATTTTCTAAATTTAAATGATAAAAATGAAACCGTTGCCGAACATCATATGACTTCAGAACCCAACAATCAAGGCAAAGTTATGTGAAAGGATGTACTTTCTAATCAATGGCGGGGCCTGGATCACGTTATCGTTCGATCCAGGGGATCTTTATGTGTTTCTCCACAGAATCAGGAGCGAGTCTGTGTGCCATCAAGATTGACGAGACGTGTTGAGGACAACTCTAAGGATGATGCTGATATGGATACTCCTGACCATCTTCCCCTGATTCAGGCGGAAAAGATGATACTCTGGGGGATTAGTCGGACCTGGCCATTACCTATGCCAGTCCATGCTCAGTCCCGAGTTCTCCCTACGATATTTTCCACTTCATGTGAATTGGATGTCCCTTGTGCCTAGCCCCTTTCCACGGATTGGGCAGAATATAATGCTAGTAATATTAATTTGAATCAGTCACTTTGTTTTAGTCTTAAAGAGAATGATGACTTTATTTTTTTAGCCAGAAAAAACTTGACTTATTGGGTAAACACCCTAAAGGACAATCAAGTTCCTGTGCATATGTTGACTGAGGCATTGGGACAGATAGCTACTGGTTTCGCCTCTGGCACAGGATCAGAAGTTAATGGAAATCATGAGGTGAATGTTACCACCATGATCCTGACTCATGAAGGGATAGTTCCATTATATAACAATAATAAAAACAGACAAAATACCATAAGACTATAGTTGCTCCCTATTGTCAACCATTTATAAGTAGTTTTCCTACCTTCACTTCCTGCCAAGATAGAACTTGGGGAAATAAACAGCTTAGTCAGGGATTTGAATTCTCTCCTGGCTTGAGGCCCTATATGGGAAATGTTGAGAAATCTGATAACACAACTTAGTTTACTGAAGGATGGCCATTCTTTTCCTGGGTATTGATTAATGAGGCAGGGGCCAGTACGGATGTTTCTGCTCTTGTGAACTTGCAAGGATCCTTGGGTAAGGTTTATAATATGTCAGGTGTGGTGAAGTCAGGTAATGGAACAAGATTGAAATTGAAATTAATATCTTATAACAACGAGGTTAGCAATTACACAGGGTCAGCAGCTTTGGTGTGTTTGAAGTCACCTTTTATGTTTCTGTTGACTAACTCTAGTAAAAACTGCACCATTTCAGGCAGTTGTTGGTTGGCAGAGTGTTGGAATGGATCAGTGGTGACTACAGTAGTAGTTGTTAGAATGCCTACCTTTGTCCCCATGCCTATGGAAGCTGACCCAGAGCAGTTCCCTATGATGAATCTGTTATGCCATAAGAGGGACTTCGGCATTACAGCGGCTATTGTGGCTGCCATTGCCATTTCAGCAACTGCAGCAGTTACTGCAGGTGTAGCCATGGCCAGCCAAGTCAAGTCTGCCCAGGAAATTAATGATATTGTGGCTCAAACTTTGCAAATTTTAGAGGAGCAAACACAGTTTAATTCCCATTTGCTGAGTGGTATCCTTGCCACCAATGAAAGAGTAAATTTACTGGAAGAGGTTTATTGAAGATGTATATGGCTTAATACAAGTGGGCTGTGTACAGAAGTTAGGGCATGTTTGTGTTACCCCTCTTCTTGTTTCAGATGCTTTGAATGAAAGTTGAAGAATTGGAGAATTTTTGAGTGGGAGTTGGTCTATGGAGGCCAAAAAGATGATCCTCAAGCAAAAGTTCCAGATCACACGTTTGAATGCTACAAGACTGGAGACTGTTACACTTGGGGACGTTACTTCTTGGCTCACTTCTGCCCTTTCCTTTTTCAAGGAGTGGGTGGGAGTGGGAACCTTTGCAGTCTGCTGTTTATTTGGGGTTATTTTTTGCCTTTGGCTGGTTTGCCGTATTCGCATCAGAGCACATCGTGAAAAGGTCCTACTCACTCAGGCACTCTTGGCTGTTGATGCAGGGCAGTCCCCTGCAGCCTGGCTCTTCGCCCTTAGTGACTTATAATGATTGCCCTTGCACTGAGAGGCTTTAGCTGCCATTGCACCTCTATAGGGAATCATTCTCCTCTGAGGCAGCATTTGCCCCCTGCCACCCTCACTGGCCTTGCACGCAGGAAGGCGTCTCGGGGATCCTGGCAGCAGGAAACAGCCTTCGAGTGGTGGGCACATCATGAGGTGAACACCTGTATGAGCCATATCCTGTCTGTGCCATTAGAAAAACAAAAAGGGGGAGATGTAGGTCGCTGTTGGCCCTTGCGCAACTTGCTGGAACATTGCATCATGTTCCCCAGCTATTGTACCTCTGCCGCTTATGCTATTAGGCACTGAGTAGTGACCTATCCGATGTGATCCCTGACTATGCCAATTTGGCATTCCTTACCACCTATCACCAGCTATATGCTAATGAGGCATTACTTTGGGCGCCAATCATATAGCTACACTCGTCCCAGTTTCCCTATATAAGCAGGCAGAATTTTAGGCATGGGGTCTTTCTTCCACCATTCTACCTCAACTGAGCTGTACTCCAATAAAGTGTGATCTGAGAAGAATCGTGCATGTGGTGACTTGTCATTCTGCAGGCCAGAAAGCGGCTCGCCACAATATTGTACCCTAAATCACAGACAAAATTATTCTGGCAATAATTCTTTGTTGTTCTTCAGCTTCCTTTCTATTATGCAATTAAAATATGCATTCTTGGTAATGAAATAAATTAAAGACAAAATGATTTTCCCATAGTGGTAGTTCTGCTACATACTTCCACAAAAATCTCTCCATGATTTTTCCTATTTGTGTTTTGACTATGATCATCCTGCTCTTAATTTAATGTTTGATCATCCCATTGTTATTTACAAGTTTGATATCACTTCTACCAACAATAAACTATTTACCAAATAGTATAGAAGGGCTCATTAGTATATTTCTGATATTTCAAATATTGCATTTTTCTTGTAATTTTTATAGTCTTGATTATAAATTTTAAGTCAAGATTGTTTTTCAAATGACACCCTTAATAAAACAGATTGTCCAGTGAGTAATTTGAGAATCTGCACTTTTAATAACTACTAGCTGATTTTTTATAATAATATGAGTTTGAAAAACATCAAATTATAATATTGGACACCAAAATGAATCCTGTGATATATTAGGAAACATGATCCTCTAAATGCTAGGGAGAAAAAAATCTAACAAAATTAGTTTAAGCACATAGAAGTTACTCTACTCTATTATATGCCATGATTATTTATAGAAACACTAACAAAATTCTCAACATCTTTAACAAATCAAAACAACCATGAGATACCACCTTACACCTGTCAGAATGGCTAATATCAAAAACACAGATGACAGCCTATGTTGGAGAGGATGAGGAGCAAGGGGAACACTCCTCCATTTTTGGTGGGAGTGTAAACTTTTTCAGTCACTCTAGAATGCAGTATGGCAATTTCTCAGATAACTAGGAATCAATCTTCCCAAGGATCCAGCAATACCACTTTTGGGCAAATAATCTAAAGACACATATTTATACACCAAGAGCTATCAACTGTGTTCATAGCAGCATTATTTGTAACAGCAAGAACTCGGAAAACAACCTAGATGCCCCTCAATTGAAGAATAGAATAACAAACTGTGGTACTTCTACACAATGAAGTACTACTCAACAGTAAGAAAAAAATGATATACTAAAATTTGCCAGCAAATGAATGGATTTGGAGAATATTCTCCTGAGCAAGATCTCACAAACCCAGAAGGATAAGCAAGAGATGTCCTCACTCCTTAGGGGATTTTAAGCACAAAATATTTTGTTTTTCATTGAAAGATAATGGGTGAATAAAGTGATTTGAAACACACACATACACAAAACAAAGCAAAGCAAAGAAAAACAAAACAAAACAAAACAAACAAAACAAAACAAAATAAAACTTCTGGTTTGTCTGTAGAAGGATTGCTTAGTAGAAATTTATGGTGGCCATAGTGCATCCGTGGGCATTAGCTGTGACCTACTGTGCTTTCTTTATTTTTAGCTGAGCCAAACCTGGTTTGAGAAGCTTTAGATTTTATTTTTTATGTTTCCTATATTTTAGAGAAAAGAGAAGTTTTATTACTGTATAGGTTTTTTGTTATCTATTCTAAATGTTTTGCTTTTTATATAATGTTTGACATTGATTTTCAAAAAACAATAAAAAACAAAATGATAAAAAATCTCAAAGTGATATATTTTTCAACCTTTTAAGTCTCTAGTTATTAAATGTGATTATCAAGATGTGATTTATTTTCATCATCTGAGGTGTGTATATTGGTTTGTTGTAAATTTTTATCTGTTGATTTGTACATTCTGTACACTCATTCACTGCATTCCCTAGGTATACAGAGCTGTAGGCATATTCATCTCTACTGTAAAAGGTAACTTGGAATAAGGTCACTGATCTGGAAAATAACTAGATCCTTCCTATCTGGGTTTCTCACAGCCTTGTAGATGATCTAGAAAATCTGGGATGAGGTAAAAAGAATATTTTTTGAGAAAATAGAGATTACTAACAGAAAGAATTTATTTTGTTCAAGAAAATAGTAGCTATTAAGCTTTCATGGCTGTATTGCTCAAGGGTTCTCTACTGGTATAGAAAAGTTCTGGCCTGACGCTTCCATAGTCTATGTACCTGGAATACATACTACCTCATGGCAAACAAAATTCATCACTTTTCATAAACTAGATTCATAAATATGGAGAGTTTCATTCGGCCTTACTCAGTTATAGACCAATAGCAAAGCACAAATAACAACAAACACATGTTTGTTTTGTAAATACACTGGAAAATCATATTTTATTTTCAAAATATTTTTAATAAATGTATATAAAATATATGTCATCATTTTTATATCTCAAACCACAGGAGTTTACCAAATACAAATTGACCTCTCTGTTATATTTCCAAGGCAGAATAACTAAACTTGAAAATGGAGAAATTTGATTTCTATTCATAATAATTGAACTTGATAACATTCCAGTATCTAAAACATTTATTTTTCTAAAAATTTTATGCACTATGTTTTTCTGAACATTTTCTATATACTCATTTTTGTCTTCTTAAATATAGTACATTTCTAAGTAGAAATACTTAAAATTTTAAGAAATGGAAGTATATTAATGCAACATATATAAAGAACTTAGTAAACAGGGCATTTATACTTTTAATATTTTATTTTAATATTATAATGTATGATAGCATATCTCTATGGTAGAAATGCAGTTTCTATCTTCAAGGAGTACTTTTGCCAACTTCCTTATGAATGACACTATTTGAATTTGGAGATGTAGCTAAGGTGGACAAGCTCACTGTAATGAGCACACTCCAGTTCTTAGGATGGGGCTGATACTACAGAAGACTAAAATCTAGAACTTTGTGATCCCATAAAACTACGAAAAAACCCCCTTATGCTCAGAAAATCAAGAATGCAAGCCCAAGATAAAGGAGACACTGGGAAGCCTGGTTTTGAGGTTCTCCTGGTTTCCTTTTCTTAAAGGAGGAAGACTGAAATGCTGCATCCTTACTGCTGTGGCTGGAACAGTATGAAAAGCTACTGTCTGTCTTGTGACCATGCATGTAGAGAAAATTTACTGCTCTGTCCAAAAGAACTAATGTGAACTGTTATTAGTGTGAGAGAGAAACCCTCATCAGGAGCTTCTCTCTCTGTCTAGGCAGTTTGCTCCAAGCTGGCAAGTCAGAGATTCTTGCTGTTTTCAAAGCACAGCAGTGTGAGCCCAGTGTAACAAGTTAGCTCCCTAGTGAACCAAGCAGAGGATTCTGCAAATAGATTGCAGAGAAGTGGTGAGGAGTTTCTGCAGAGAAGGAACTTTTGCTGGCCTTGGTTTTCATGTGGGCACAAGGGTCACCTCACAAGGTAGCAGAGCACAAGATCTGTAAATGTGTAGGGCAATCACATCTCCAAAACGAAAATTTGTTCATGGTTGCTTCATGCTGAATACTTAAGAAAGTATTACTGAAAGATCCTTTTCGTATTTCCCATTTCTCTATAAAAGCTGTATTTGTCCTTATTCTGAATTTTTATAAGAAAAATACATTAAAAGAAAAATAAAAGCCTTTATTTATAGATATATTTGAAATCTTTATAAAAATTTATTTCTTAAACATAAATTCCTTTTATTATTTTTGTTTACAAGAGCATGAAAATTAATGGTTTAATTATTATATATTGTTACACTATTTTTGTCTATTCTTGTCTCCTTACCAACTACCCCCTCAAACAGAGCACTTCTTCCATATTGGTTTCTTCTTCATACCAGCAGTATTGCCTCAGCTTTTATGTCATGTAGTATTTGTTGCCTTCTTTGCCTTTCTACTCCTTTAAGAACTTTTTTTCATCTCATAACATTTTTTGACTTATGTTATATGCCCATAGATTTTTGTGCATATAAATTCATAAAACCTAATATCTGAGATGTACATAAAAAAGAAAACATGGTTTAAGTTGTCTTTCTGATTTTGGTTTACTTTGATTACTACCATAGTTTCTGGTTCCATTTGTTTTTTGGAATCGTCATGAATTTGTTTTTCATGAGCAAATAAAAGTCCATTAACATGTACATAAATACAAACATCACATATACATATATAACTTTATTATTCTTTCATTTATTAATGAACTATTAGGCTACTTTAGTTTCCTATGTAATATGATGAATGCAACAATAAACAAGGGCTTAGAGTATCTCTGTAGAGGCACCTAAAATCCCTTGAGTACATGACTAGACAAAGTATAGCTGAGCCCTATGGAAACTCTTTTAAGAAATAGCCATAAGTATTTTCTCACTAGTTGCATAAGTTTACACGTTAACAAAAAATTAAAGATTACTATCTTCCTGCAACTTCACCACAAATTTTCTTATTTAGTATGTTTTTATTATATTTTTACAATAACACAAAATTTTTATAATAATATTTTAGTAACATACTAGATCTGCACTATTTTGTTTGTTGACATTAAGTATTAATAGATTCTATGGATCTTTATCTTTGGTGATTGTTTTGTTAAACATTGGATTATATAAATCGTGCTATATTTTAATTTTTATTGAAAATACATTCTTTCATACAGCAACCCTGCCTCGGTTTCTCCTCTCTCCACTCCTCCTGCCAATCCCCAACCTCTCATCTCCTTCTGATCCTCTTTTCTTCTCTTTCCTCAAAATGAGTAGGCCTCCAAGAGGTGGTAGTCAAACATGATAAAAAAGGGAAACAATAAAACTAGGCAAAAAAGTCTTCAGATTGAGTCTGGCCTAAGAACCCAATGAGAAGAAAAAAGTCCCAAGCAGAGTCAAAAGAGTCAGAGATTGGGGCTAGACAGAGGGCTCAGTGGTTAAGAGCACTGAGTGCTCTTCCAGAGGACCTGGGTTCAATTCCCAGCACCCACATGGCAGCTCACAAGTGTAACTCTAGCTTCAGGGTAAAACACCACTGTACATATCATAAAAATGAATAATAAATAAATAAGTCTTTGAGAGTCAGAGTTATACCTGCTCCCACTGTTGTGACTCCCACAAAAACAACAAACTGACAGCCATAAAACTTTCAGAGGGCTTGGTAAAAATTCATATAGGTTCTGTGCTTATTGCTTCAGTTTCTGTTAGCCAAAGTGAGCCCCATTTATTTGATTTCGTGAATGATGCTTTCCTGGTGTCCTCCATCCCTTCTCACTCATACAATTTTTCTTGTTCCACTTTATTGGAGTTCTCTCAATTTCTGAAGGGAGGGGCCCAATGAAAACCTGCAATTTGGACTCTCTTTGGCTGTGTTTCTCTGCACACACTCCCTTTTGCTGTCAGAGGAAGGCTCTCTGATGTCAACAAGACAAGGCATCAATCTATGAATATAGCAGAATATCATTAGGAGAAATTTCATTATTTTTTCTTGCTTTTTATGTTTGGTTATATAAGTCTTTGGATTATCCGGTATTTGTGGGTTTCTGGTCATGCAGGTAATAGAGGTCATGAACTTCCTCTTATGGTGTGTGCCTCAAATGAAACCAGATATTGGTTGGCCTCTCCCAAAAGTTCTTGGTCACCATATCTCCAGAAAATTTTTAAGCTAAACAAATTATATGTTGTGGTTCCTGTGAATGAGTTGGTGTCAGGTTACTCTTTCTATAGCTTGTAGAATATCTTCTCACTCCAAAGTAACTAGAACATAGGGTAAAGGGTCTGTGTCTGCACCAGCACAACCTTTCTGGATTCAATGAGATTTATGGATGCTGCCTATAGCAATGCGCCCTGACATCTGTTTGCAGAGAGCAAAAATTTTTTTCCTAACATTAACCTCTTTTGTTTATGGTTCTTCATGGGACCCCCTCAGTAAACAACTCAACTGAATACAACCCATCTCACCATTGGAAGTCTTGCCTAGCTACAGAGGATGGCCAGTTTAAATTTCCTATCCTCCATTATTAGAAGTCCTTAGTAATGTCAGCCCCACATATTTCAGGAAGTTTCCGTTTGCACTAGGCTTTTACACTACCAAAACAGCTCATCATAATTTTCTATATTTTTTCTTGATGTAAGCCATTATGGTATGGGTGAGACAGAATTTCAAAGTACTTTTCGTTTTAATTTGCATTTCCCTGATAGCTCAGGATGTCAAATATATTCAAAGATGATTGACTATTTTTACTTATTGTATTTTTTTTTTAATTTGGAGGAGTTCTGTTTAATGTCTTTAGAACAATTATTGAGTAGTTGTGAATCTGGTTCAATTCTCAAAAATAAATTATTAAAACTACTTTACTGCCATAATAAACAAGAATTACTCTTAGAACTTTGTTGAAAAACCTGAATTTTCTATCCTGAAATGTTATCATAATTTCATCCAAGGTTAACTGACTATATTTATGTACGTCTCTGTATATGAATTCATTTTCAAGGGTGAATCAAATTACATTGCCATAGTCTCTATGTCTTAATATATGTGTTTGCATTTTCTCATCAATATCATATATTTTAGTGACTATAGATTTCTGGTAATAAAAGTAACTCATGGAAGCCCTCCAAATTTCATTTTTGAATTACTTTTACTATTCTATAAACCTTCATCTAGAAAGTGAAAAGATAATTTTTAGAATCAAATTGTAATTTTATAATTTTCTACAAGAAAAATCTCAAAACCTACACATCAAAAGAGTAAAACAACCTGAAAAAATGAAATTTGAGGGGATTTCTCTTCAGATTTAATTTTGGAAGAATTGTCATTTTAGCAATACTGACTTGCAACAAACATTTCTATTTACTTAGCTTTGATTATCACTGTTAAGCCATTTGCTTGCTGTGGTTGATTCCAGTAACTTATGCACATAGGAAAGTTCCTTACCACTTAATTATTTCTAAAATCATTAAGTTTTCAACAGTGTTTTTCACTTCCCAGCACAATGAATCTGTGTGTTATAGGAAAAAAATATATTTATGTGTATTTCTACTTTTGAAGCCAGAGAAGATGGCTCAATTTTAGTTTTCAAATATTCATACTTAGGTCATTGGAAGTATGGTGGATCATATACACTGTCTCTTCTGAAGCCCAATTAAATTTCTAGCTTAGTTCCATGTGTTTTAATATATATGTAATATGCAATAATATCTATATAATAATGTTACATTAAACTAAATATAGAGATAATTCCTACATCCTTACATGTAAAAAATATGTTAGCTGTATTCTTGAGAGTGACATCACCTTTGATTGCTTCTCTCAGCTTTTACCATGGATTGTAGTATTACCAATGATTAGTTGAGGAACGTAATTAGGTGAAGTCAGTTTGCTGTAATTCCTGATTGTTGATGCCTTTTTAATTCTGCGTAGATATTGAATGTGGTCAAATTCTTTCTGTTTACCAGTTGATATGATAGCATGTTTTTTATAGTAAGATGAAACAAAAGTTATCACATTGAAGCTGGACATGACAAACCAAAAGGAGGAAAAATGTCTCAAGAACAGGATAGTCAGAGACCCACTCATTCTGTCTTCAGTCCCTTAAAATCACTGAACTAATAGCTATATTATGTACACAGAGGACTTGGTGTAGATATGTTTAAACCTTGTGTGCTTGCTACTTTAGCTTTTGTGAGCCCATATATGCTTAGTTCATTCAGAAGGTCTTGAGCTGTAGGATATTGCTCTTGTACATTGTAAAGGTTTGTTACTCATATTAGTCTAATAAAGTTCTGATTGGCTAGTAGGAAGTACAGGTGGGGTTAACAGGCTAAGAGAATGCTGGAATGCAAAAGAGACAAAAAAAAAAAAAGATGCCAGCAGTTACAAAAGAAAGAAGACAAGAATGTTGCTCTGAGAAAAGATACCAAGCCACGTGGCTAAACAAGATAAAAGTCATGGGTTTAAGAGTTAGCAAGTAATATGCCTAAACCATAGACCAATCAGCTTCTAATTAATATAAGCATTTGTGTGGTTATTTGTGACTACTGGTCTGGACCTCTAGGCTGGGCCAGAAACTTCTCACTATAGTCATGTTATCCTGGTATCTTTCATCAGCCCTGGTTCTTACAATTCCACAGCCACCTCTTTTCTAAGATTTCCCAAATTCTGACGAGGCATTTGATGGAGGCTTCCCAGTTTGACTCTCTCTCCAAATAATGTCAGACTCTGGGTCTCTGCACCTGTTTCCATCTTCTGTCAGAGAAAGCCTCTCTGATGATCACTTGATAAGGTACTGATCTAAGAGATTTACATTAGAATTATTTTATTTTATTTTAAAACAGTTGTGTTTGTTTTTAATCTAGCTCTCTAGGCTATCTAGTCTCTAGTTTTTGCCTACTCAAGCAGTATTGAGTATGTGCTTTTTCTTATGCAGTGGGTCTAATCAGATATTAGTCAGTTACTACCACAGGTTTTGTGTCACTATTGATTGCCCTAACATATTTTGGATTCAGAACAGATTGTAGACTAAAGATTTTCTGGCTGATCCTTACATTTTTCCTTTAATAGCTTACTGAGTAACTTTCCACACCAAAGTGACTAGAATGTAGGGATGTTGACTCTTTGTAGGCACCCCCTTGATTTCTTCATGTTCAGTGATTTCTGTGAGTACTGCCATTGCCAGTGGGAGCCTACTATCAGTTTCCAGAGAGAGAAAGCCTTTGTTTTAACAACATCTTGGGTTCTTTGAGGATTTCAGTGGGACCCAGTTCTGCTACTGGATGCCTTGCCTTACTGCAAAAGATGTCCATTTGAAACTCCATATCCCCCATTACTAAAGCCCTCATGAGAATCACCTTCATAGATGTTTCTACTGCACTAGGTTTTAACACAATCCTCCAAAGGCCCAATTGCCAGCTGTCTCTCCCTCCCTCACTTCTTTTATCACATTTCTCCCACTGAATCTCCATGCTCCTGGTCCCATCAGCTCTAGTCAGCCTATAAAATCTCTTCTGTTTCCCACTCCCAGTGAGAGCAATACTTCCTCACCAGATCTCCCCTACTTACCTAACCTCTCTCAACCCATGGATTGTAGCTTTGCTATCATTTACTTAATAGTTAATACCCACTTATAAATGAGTATATTCCATATTTGTCTTTCTGGGTCTGACTCATCTCACTCAGGATGATTTTTTTTTGAAGTTACATGTATTTGCCAGAAAAATGTATGATGACCTTTATTTTAACAGCTGGGTTACATTGTGTAAATGTACCACATTTTCTGTATTCATTCTTCATTTGAAGGACATCTCGGTTGTTTCTAACTTCTTGTTATTATGAAAAAGCTGCAGCAATGTTCTTGGGTAGGATGGAGCACTCTTTGGGAGATGTCCAAGAGTGAGCACCTGATCTTGAAGTACATTCATTCTCATCTTCTTGAGGAGATTTCCACACTAATTTCCACCATGGCTTTATGAGTTTGTACTCCCAACAGTAATAGATGAGTGTTCTCTTTATACTACATTTTCACCAGCATGAACCGGAATGGGATTATGCTGGTAATGTTGTAAATATTTGTCCTGCCTATGGGTTTAATAAAAAGCCATTGGCCAAAGCAAATAGAAAGTGTGGACGGGGCTACCAGGCTCTGAAACCTCTGCATACAGGAAGAACAGAGACAGATGCCAGAGAGCCACCAAAGAGAGCTGCCACAGACACAATGAGGAGACAGCAGCTGACACATAGGAATGAAGCTGAAATGATGCTATGAGAAAATGTACCAAGCAGTGCAACTGAACAAGATGGGTTAGTTCAGATGAAGGAGTCAGCAAATTATATGCTTGTAATATAAGCTTGTGTGCGATTATTTGAGGCTAAGCAGGGTAGAGAGTAGGACCAAACCTCTAGTCTAGCTCAGAAAGTCTAGGCCAGAACCTATTACAACAATGAACTATCATTTGTTTTATTGATCTTGGCAATTCTGATCATGTAAGATAAAATCTCAAAGTTATTTTGATTTGCATGTATTATCATTATCGTTGCTGTTATTGGAAAATCATAACTCTCTGTGGCAGAAATGTCATAAGATATGATATTTAAAGATATTTAAAGATACTTTCCACATGGATTTGAGGATAAAAGAAGAGGCCAGTTGCTAAAGCAGTGTATAAGACACAGAAGAGGTTCTTCTCTAGGTCCAAGAGACCCTCAGAAATAAATTCAGAGATTATTAACACAGGTTGATTTTGTCCAACAGAGAACATACTTCTGATATCCAGAATAAACAGGACTAAGTTTGTCTTGTTTGAAATTAACAAATTTTCAGGAATTTGTTATAGTGACGATGAAGAACAAATAATGTTAATCAGTATGTTTTCATTACTCTATATAGCTCATATTATTAAATGTTAATATTTTGATATAAAAATATGCAAACTTGGGTTGCCTGCTTGGCTTAGTGGGTAAGAGCACTTACTGCTCTTGCAGAGGATATAAGTTAAGATTTGATACCTATATGGTAGCTTACCACCATATGGAACTCCATTTAGTTCATATAGTAACAGGTATTCATGTTGTGCCATACATATGTACAATAAGGGAAGACAAATTAGATGCATAAAATGAAAAATCAGAACAGAATATGCAACATGTGTGGTATTTGACTTATGTCATTGCTTAAAGATAAACAAATTGTCCAGGCTACTGTGGTGGTTTCAATGAGAATGCCCTCTATAGTTTCATATATTAGAATTCTTAGCCACCAGTGAGTGTCACTAGTTGAAAGAATTAAAAGGATTAGGAGAGTGGCAATATTGGAGGAAGTGTGTCACTGAGGGTGGGCTTTGAAATCTTAAAAGTCCAAGTGAAGGCCAGAGTTCCTCTCTCTGCCTACAGATAAGAAATGAGCTCAGAGCTACTTGTACTTGATTCTAGTACTTGGCTTCGTGCCTCCATGCTCCCTGCAATGACAATAATAGACTAAGCCTCTGAAATTTTTAGCAAGTCACTAATTAAATGATTTCTCTTCTAATAGTAGCCTTGGCCTTGGTGTCTCTTCTTAGCAATAGAGCAGTTATTAATATAACTTGTTAGACTTATAACAGTTTTAACCATAGAAATCAATAAGCAATTCAGACTGTAAGCCATTTGCACTTCAAGCAGTATAGAATTTGTCATTTCAAATAGATGTAAGAATATTCCCTCAAAGTAATAAAAGCATGATACAAAATATTTATTTAAATATAGATATATTATATATATACATATATATATATAACACTGAACAATTAGCAAATATTAACTAAATATAAAGAACAATACTAATGTTAGCATTTATCCATATATTTCATTTGATATGATGTATATGTGCCTAAATGAGTTTATATGTATCACACTCATGGGAGTGCCTTTGGGTACCAGAAGAAGGCATGGGAAACTATGGAGAAAAAAGGTTGGGGAGGGTTTATAGAAGTATATGAGCAGCTGTGTTGCTGCTAGAATTCCAGTCCTGTAAGACACATAATGCACTTAATTGCTGAGTCATCTCCCTAATATTTGGATATCTTAACTGGAAAATTTCTTATACAATTTATTTATGTGTTTGAATAACACATAGTACTTAAGATATAATTTATCTTTCTGTCACATCCAGCTGATTAAAAGTTTTAATGAACAAAATTTAATTAAACCTTATTTGCAATAATGTTATATGGTAAAGGAACAAATCTAGTTTTGCAAATATTGTGTCATGAAAATGCCTAATTTGCCTACCACCATAGGGAACTTGGTTTTATTCTATTGGAGTTTGTTAAATACACAAGGTATAATAATTCTTGTAAATAAAATCCATTCTTATGTAGATTTATTGGGATAACTGTATGGATTAATGCATTAAGCAAAAATTCAGGGAATTCAAACATGTTGGTTTCCCTCTAAGGGATTAAAACAAAGCAGTTCCTTTTGCAATAATTTGACAAAATTGGGCCCAAATTTGTATTCCCTATCTCTCCCTTTATCTTCCATCTATCCATCGTGTGAGTTTCTATCCGACTCTGTGCCTGTCTATGTCATTGCCTAACAAAGGGCTTTCCTCTGTATATAGTCAATATCAGGAAACATGATATGGACAAGAAATGAGGGATTATCTACAAAATTTTTACAAAGTTCTACAGGAACTTGTAGTACTGTTCCTAACTTACCCAGAAACATTCACTACTGTAAACATACTATCAATCAATATTCAGTATTTTTTCCAACATTTATGATACATATTTTTATATAAAGTCACTTCTAATTTGTGCGTTCTTTCAGCCAAAGATTACCAAACACACATGCAATAGCCTTGAAAGAGCAGACAGCTTAAGGTTAAGGCTACACAAAAGTTTAGCATGTAAAAGCTGATTTCAGGCCATAATGTATAATGTAGCTGGTGATATTACTCCTGTAAAGGCAGTGTAGATGAATAAAGGATGAGTATACTGTACAACAGCTCAGTTTTTCTCAAAGTATGTATTCGCTTTGCCTTGAGATTTATCAAAAGTTCATTATTTGGGGAGCAAGAGATATTATCATAAAATTATATCATTACAGTTGATATATTAACTTATGCTACAATTAAGCAAAAAGAATGTTTTGATAGGTTTTTAAATAATCTTTTGTTTTGAATTGAAAAATAACCAAATATGAGTGAACTCTGATCTCACTAGATGATAAATTTGAAAGGTTTTGGAACATATATTCTATATCACCACCATTTAATACTGTCAAATTTATAACTATCATCCATCACTTACTTGATAAACATTTGCCAGTTGGAAGAAAATAATTTGTTTTTACTTCATGTGAATACTTTATTTCATTTAAAAATATTTTATTGTAAGTAAAATTGATAAGATCATGGAAATGACTTAATCAAGGTTATTTAATTTATATCCATTTAAAAAATATATATTATTTCAATATTTAAAAAATTTATTTTCTTTTTGAAACAGTATTTTATTTTTGCCTTTAATTTTATTGTGAATTTTGGTTTTGTATTTGATATTCTTTATTACTTTTAAAAACGTCCAAGAACAACTAAAACCTAGCTTGCACACTATAGGGTTTCTTTTTCATTTTTCATTTTCTTTTTTATCCATTTTTTATGAATAAAGAAGTCACATTTTCAATCATTGTACATACTTATTCTAGGTCCCTTTTCCCTCCCACCACATCAGGTCATTCTCTCTTCTCCACATCTCCCCATCCCCTCCCCCTATCAGGGGCAGGAGGTCCCAAGGTCCCAAGTTCCCAATATTGCTCAGTTCAGCCTCTACTCCTGGCAAATCCAGTTTTCTCCCCCCAACATCAAGACTGAGTCAGGTGTTCCTTTAGGGGCAGTGGGATCCCTAGCTGTTCACTGGTTGTGGTTTGCAGCTTGGACATGCTTTGCTTTTTGCTTTTTTGTTTAGAGTCAGTCAATGAGTGAGTACATATCCTGCTTATCTTTCTGGGTTTGTGATACCTCACTCAGGAAGATATGAAAAATTTTATAGCATGAGTGAAAATATAAGTGATTTAGATACAAATATATATTTAAATTAAAAGAGATTACTCATTTTAATATTTCACAACGCCAATGTCTGATTCTCTCTCTTTCCTGCTCTCTCTCCCCCCTCTCTCTCTCTCTCCCTCCCTCTCTCTCTCTCTCCCTCCCTCTCTCTCTCTCTCTCTCTCTCCCTCTCTCTGACACACACACACACACAAATGGACACTTAGTATAATTTTTCATATTCATCACCCACACAGTACCTGCCAATTCAGTGTGTATTCCCACACTACATAGAGTTATTTAGTCATAGTTTATTTAAAAAAAACCCTACACATTGCTACTACTTATGAAAAAATGGAATTTGTCTTTGCTGCTGTGTAATGAGAATTTTATGCATTGAAAGGTACAGAAATATTTGCTATATAAAGATACACTGAGAAATAAGGAAGTCTCAAGAAAAAAATAGCCTGTTGTTATTCTTATGTGTAGGATCTTTGTGATAAAATTACTTTAAAGTAAACCTAAAGTTTAAGGATATGGAAGTGGAAAGAGGGGTGTAGGCAATTAGGAATAGTAACAGAGTATCTTTGTGACCTAATTATATCATAATAAATTCTCTTTTTGTACCTTACATATCCCAATATAGATTAAATAAATAAAATGGTACATTAAGATAAACTGTAGGTGAACGACAGAGATAAAAAATTGTTTTAAATGCACATAGTTTTCTGCCTTGGACGAGACTGTTTTGTAGGAGAAAAAGAAGCTTTATTTATTTTGCAAGGCCAAGATCATTGCTTCAGAATGCTGTTTCTCTTCTCTGTTTATTTACTAAAATGAATATTAAATAAATCTTTGGATGGCATTTCTTTACTTATTTGTATCATGAATTTTTATCTTCTTTCCATTCGTAATTTATTTGGATGATATAAATTCCTTTAATTATAACGATTTTTGTATGTTTCTCGTTTTTCTTGGAGATTAGAGTCACTCACATTTATAAGACCACCCTTTTGTTATGGGGGACATACTCTCATTTCTCTAACACTACTAGCCAGAGTTCTTTGATTAACCCCACATATAGTTGATTTTTTCATTGTTTATTTTTCAAAGAAAAATTAGTAAATATATTTTTGTCTAAATACAAACTTAAAGCTTAAAATCTTCATATTTTGATTTAACCTAAATAAAACCCATTTAAACTAAATAAAAATTCTATTACAAAGGCATTTAGTTTTGCTCATAGTTTTCTGATTTTCTCATCGCTTTTCAGCCTTTTGGGTAAGATCAAAGTGTAGTATCCATTCTTATCAGTTCAATAAACTAATTTGAACACAGATCTGGAAATTGCATTGCCTACTCATTCTAAAGGATTTATTAAGCTCCCATAAAACTTCTAGAAAATTTGACCCAAAGACTTAACTATATGCCTCCTGCCTTCTCAAAGGAGCCATTTTTTTTACAATCCATAGGAATACCATAATATGAACCATGAAGCTTCCCACTTCATAAGTATAAGTAACTTCTCAGACTCATTCTGGAGAAAACACTACACCTGGTGAAAATAATTTTAGAAAATAAATACTCACAGAAAGGATGTAAAAGTTATCTAAAGGATATATGGCAAATGAAGATACAATTCAGCAGGAGCTCTACTAAATTTCACTGAAAGCACAGTGTCTATATACCTGAATCACAATCTCTTTCCTTTTTTCCCAAACCCACTTCATTGTGGCAGAGGCCCCAATTTGGTCTGACAAAGAGCCAGCACTTGTCTTCTCTGGTATTATTTTTGAGGATTCAAACTAATAGCATTTTTAGCTCTTTGTGGAACAGAGACTTCAGAGGTATTGTGACCAGCTGAAAAAGCCAAGTGCCCTCTTATACTGACACTAGGAAAGATGAGAAGTTTCTATATAATTACATTTACAGCCTTATTATGTACACCACTACGAGAGAACAGAATATCCATCTTTCTTACACAGCTAAATACAGGCTGTGGATTTAACACAAGATGATAGATATACTATACAAAATTCCAAAAATGAAGATTTGATCTTCTTGAATTAACTTTATGTGTTTAAAATGATGTAATTTATTATCTAAAGTTAAACCCACAACAGTACAAATTTTAGTGGTAAATAATTACCATTAAATAAGTGCTTAATTACTTAAGTAAGCAATTAAGGAGAGAAAGTAGCTTCAAGAGAATAGTAAACTGTTTCTAAGCCAGACAAAACTTGGCAAAAGAATGGCAAGCAAGAGTACTTTGAGCAGTCAAAGATCAAAGACTGCTATAAAATTCACTCTGCTTTGGGATGCTTTGAATACCTTTATAGCTCCTCATATTCTTAAAATTCATTATTATATCCTGAAAATAAACTCTATGCAATCACAAATTTCAACAATTTCCATATAGGGTAAACAATTGGTTGTCCAGTAAAAAGTATCCTGCCCTGAAACTTTATACACACAAACTACAATGGAGTCAGCAGAGTAATTATGATCTTAGTTCTTTATACTATAATTGGCTTATTAGCAGAGCATGAATACCTGGACATCAGAGGTTAGTTTATATTTTAAAAATAAATGTTTGCCACAATGTTCATTAGTAACATAGTTGATCATCATCTTACTGTCTTGAAGCCAGGCTTCAATTACCAATTATTAAGCAGTTTTGAATGGTAACTCATATACAACTTACAGACTCAGAGGATATATATCTTAATATAAAACTTGTGAGTGTAAATAAATTTTAGCACAAAAGTATTTGTATTGTAATGTGCTGTAACAAATAAAATTTGCATGTAATTCAGTTAATATTTAAGACCTTAAAGTAAAACTCCAAATACTCAAGGGAATCAAGAAATTTAGAACAAATTTGAAGGATACAGGTAAACATTAATACACGAAGCCATTTAGTAGTTAAAGCAATAAGTGAAGTTTTCTTTTTTTTGAACAAAGTCATATTTTTATCCATGTATCCTGCCTTTAAGGCTCTCCTCCCACTCTCCACCCTCCCAGCCACTCACCTCTCTCTCCATCTCCCCATCTCCTCCCCAGCAAGGACAGGAGGTCCCAAGGTCCCAAAGTGGCTCAATTCAGCATCCACTCCTGGCAGATCCGCCTTCCTCACCCCATCATCAAGACTGGGTCAGGTGTTCCTCTGGAGGAAATGGGCTTTAAGGGGCCCATTTATTTCCCATTCTATAGGCTGTCGTTTTCTCCTATGGACTGTGTCCTAGGCGTTTCAGAAGCTTCTCAGTTTCAGAAGGTCCCAATTATTGATTTTGTTTTTAGTGGCTGTGCTACTGGTGTTATATTTAGGAATTGGTCACCTGTGTCAGCTCGTTGGAGGGTTCTTCCCACTTTCTATCAGGTTCAGTGTGGCTGGGTTTATATGGAGGTCTTTGATCCACTTGGATTTGGGTTTTGTGCAGGGTGATATGTTTGCATCTATTTGCAGTTTTCTACACACTACCATCCAGCTATGCCAACACCATTTGTTAAAGATACTATTTTTTTTTCCATTGAATATTTTGGGCCTCTTTGTCAAAGACCAAGTGGTCATAGGTTTTTGAGTTAATGTCCAGATCTTCCGTTCCATTACATTGATCCTCAAGTGTGTTTTTATACCAGTACCAGACTGTTATTATTACTGTAGCACTATAGTATAATTTGAAGTCAGATATGGTGATGCCTCCTGAGGTTCTTTTATTGAGCAAGATTGTTTTTGGCAATTCTGGCTTTTCTGTTATTTCAAATGAAATTGAGTATTGTTCTTTAAAGGTCTGTAAAATATTGTATTGGGATTTTGATGAGCAGTGCATTGAATCTGTAGATTGCTTCTGGTAGAATTGCCATTTTTACTGTGTTGATCCTACCTATCCAGGAGCATGGGAGGTCTTTTAATTTTCTGCTATCCTCTTTAATTTCTTTCTTCAGCGATTTAAAGTTTTTGTCAAATAGATCTGCTACTTCTCTGGTTATAGTTACTCCAAGTATTTAAAACTTTTTGCAGCTTTTATAAAGGATGATGTTTCCTTAATTTCTTTTTCAGTCCTTTTATCATTAGTGTATAGAAGGGCTCCTGATTTCTTTGAGTTAATCTTGTATCCTAATACATTGCTGAAGGTTTTAATCAGCTGTAGGAGTTCCCTGGTAGAATTTTGTGGGTGACTTATGTATACAATCATATCATCTGCAAATATAGTTTCACTACATCTTTTCCAGTTTGTACCTTCTTAATTTCCTTTTGTTCTCTTATTGTTTTAGCTAAAACTTCAAGAACAATATTGAATAGATAAGGCAAGAGAGGACATCTTTGTCTAGTTACTGAATTTAGTCAGATTGCTCTGAGATTTTTCTCCATTATGTTTGATGTTGGCTGTCAGCTTTGTGTAAATCACCTTCATTTTTGTTTTTTTTTTATTGCACAAAATTAATCATTTTATTTTTTTATTATGGATAAAGTCATATTTTTTATTCATGTATCCCCTTGTTCAAACTCCCTTCCCCCCACTCATTCAAGTCACTCTTTCTTCTAGTCACTCACCCCATCACTTTATCTCCTTCCCAGCAAGGCAGGAGGTCTCAAGGTCCCAAGGTCCCAAAGTGGCTTAGTTCAGCATCCACTTCAGGAACATCTGCTTTCCTCACCTCAACATCAAGACTGGATCAGGTTATCCTCTGAAGGAAATAGTCTCCAAGTTGCTGGCCCAAGGTGTTTCAGAACCCAAGCTGTTCAGTGGTTGTGGTTTGCAGTTTGGACATGCTTTGCTTTTTGTTTAAAGTCCACTAATGAGTGAGTACATCCCCAGCTGATCTTTCTGGGTTTGTGATACCTCCCTCAGGAGGATATTCTCCAAATCCATCCATTTGCCTGCAAATTTTAGGATAGCATTTTTTCTTGATGCTGAGTAATACTCCATTTTATAGATGTACCACCATTTGTTAATCCATTCTTCAGTTGAGGGGACATCTAGGTAAATTGCTTTTATTATATTTAGATATTGTCCCTGTATTCCTGATCTCTCCAGGACTTTTA
>PVIH01015967.1:0-47384 GCA_004025045.1 Sigmodon hispidus
GGTTTTTAATGACAGCTTCAATTTCCTTAAGGGTTATAGGCCTGTTTAGGTAATTAATCTGATCTTCATTTAATTTTGGTAGATGGTACCTGTCCAGAAAGCTGTCCATTTCTTCTAGGTTTTCCATTTTTGTGGAATACAGATTTTCAAAATATGATCTGATAATTCTCTGTATTTCCTGGGGGTCTGTTGTTATGTTTCCCTTTTCATTTCTGATTTTGTTGATTTGAACACTCTCTCTGTGTTTTTTGATTAGATTGGCTAAGGGCTTATCTATCTTGTTAACTTTCTCAAAGAACCAACTCTTAGATTCATTGATTCTTTGTATTGTTCTTTTTGTTTCAATTGCATTGATTTCAGCTCTAAGTTTGATTATTTCCTGCTGTCTACTCCTTCTAGGTGAGTTTGCTTCTACTTGTTCTAAGGCTTTCAGCTGAGCTGTTAGGTCTCTAGTGTGAGATTTCTCTAGGTTTTTCAGGTAGGCATCTAGTGCTATGAATTTTCTCTTAAAACTGCTTTCATTGTGTCTCACAAGTTTGGGTACATTGTGGATCCATTTTCAATAAATTCTAGGAAGACTTTGATTTGTTTCTTAATTTCTTCTTTGACCCAGAGATGGTTCAGCTGAGGGATCTATAGTTTCCATGAGGTGGTAGGCTTTCTTTGGGTTTTGATGTTGTTGACCTCTAACTTTAGTCCCTGGTCGTCCAATATGTTGCAAGGGATTATTTCCATTTTTTTTGTATCTGTTGATATTTGCTTTATGACCAATTATATGGTCAATTTTGGAGAAAGTTCCATGAGGAGCTGAGAAATATGTGTATTCCTTTGCATTTGGGTGGAAGCTTCTGTAGATATCTATTAAATCCATTTGCATCATAACCTCTTTTAGACTCCTTATTTCTCTGTTGAGTCTCTGTCTGGTTGACCTATCCAGGGTTGAAAGTGGGGTATTGTAGTCTCCCACTATTAGGGTATAAGAATTGATGTGGGATTCAAGCTTTAGCAGTGTTTCTTTTACATAAGTAGGTGCCCTTATATTAGGGGCATAAATATTCAAGATTGAAATCTCCTCTTGACCAATTTTTCCTGTGATGAATAAGTAGTGACCATCTTGGTCCCTTTTTATTGCTTTTAGCTTAAAGTCTACTTTGTTAGATATTAGGATTGCAACCCCCGCTTGTTTCTTAGGGCCATTTGACTGGAAAATCTTTTCCCAGCCTGTGTCTGTCTTAGTGGTTGAAGTGTGTTTCCTGTAGGTAACAGAAGGATGGCTTCTGTTCTTGTATCCATCTTGTTAGTATGTGACGTTTTATAGGAGAGTTGAGTCCATTGATATTAAGGGAAATTAGTGACCATTGATTCATATTTCCTGCCATTTTGGTGGTAACTTGTTTGTATTTCCTTTCTCTGGAATATTCTTCTGTGGAATTATTGTTTGTGACTTCATGGGTGTATCTGGGGTCCTTATGTTGGAGTTTTCCCTCTAATAATCTCTGTAGTGCTGGATTGATAGATAGATATTCTTTCAGTCTGACTTTGTCATGAAATATCTTGTTTACTCCATCTATGGTGATTGATAATTTTGCAGGGTATAGTATTCTAGTTTGGCAGCCATGCTCTTTAGTGTCTGTATAACTTCTGACCAAGCCCTTTTAGCTTTCATAGTTTCCATTGAATAGTCAGGTGTTATTCTGATGGGTCTGCCTTTATATGTAAGTTGGCCCTTTTCTTTTGCAGCTCTTAAAATTTTTTTCTGTGTTCTGTATGTTTTGTGGCTTGATTATAATGTGGCACACTGCCTTTTTGGGGGGGTCATATATATTTGTTGTTCTGTAAGCTTCTTGTATCTTTATAGGCATTTCCTTCTTCAGATTAGGGAAGTTTTTTTCTATGATTTTATTGAAAACATTATTTGTGCCTTTGAGCTGGTATTCTTCTCCTTCTTCTATTCCCATTATTCTCAAATTAGGTCTTTTCATGGTGTCCCAAATTTCTTGAACATTTTGAGTTATGGCTTTTTTAGTTTACTATTTTCTTTGACTGATATATCTATTTGAGCTACTGAGTCTTCCACTTCAGAGATTCTATCTTCCATCTCTTGAACTCTGTCTGTTATGCTTGTATCTGTGGTTGCAGCTTTTTTCTTCATGCTTCCTATTTCCATCTTTGCCTCATTTTGTGCCTTTTTTATTGCTTCTATTTCAGCTTTTAGTTCCTGGCATGTTTCTTTCATAGATTTGTTCATCCCTTCCAATTTTTTGTTTCTATTTTCTTCTATTTCTTTAAGGCTATTTTTCATATCTTCTTTGAGAGCTTCCATGATCATCAAAAAGGAATTTTTGGTGATGCTTTCTTCTGTTTCCTCTTCATTGCTTAGTTCAGGTCTTGTATTTATAGGATTGCCACTTTCTTCTGGAGTTACCTTGTTTTTCTTTATATTATTATGTAAGTTTTTGCACTGTTGTCTGCCCATGGCTTTAGTAGTTCACGATTAGGTGGCTCCTGGTCAGTTGTAGCACTCAGGCTTGTGTGCCTCATGTGACCTCTGAGGAAAAGGTCTGCTCAATCACTACTTCTGTACTGTGCAGGAAACTGAATTTCAAGTCTTGAATCTTTCTCTGTTTGACCTATTGGAGGCAGGTTGGCGGCCATGCAAACTCCCTCAGCAGCAGCTGGGGGGACTGTGACAGGCAGAATTTATCTCTGCCTGCTCCAGAGTGTGCTGGGACATGCTCTGCAGACAGCACCTGTTCCCAGAACCAGAACCAGAACCGACCGGAGCTCAAGTCTCCTCTCCCTGGCAGGGATACAGGCTCTGGGGCCTGCTGATCCCTCCTCACCTCTTGGCGGGGTCTGAGTCTGTCCTTCAGGCTCCCAGTCCTTATCTGATTGCTCAGTTGGAGGTGGGTAGCCGTGGGAATTCCCTCCGCAGCAGCAGCTTCGGGGACCGTGACAGGCAGAGTTTATCTCTCCCTGCTCCAGAGTGCACTGGGACACGCTCTGCAGATAGCACCCAGTCCCGGAACCAGAACCCTATAAAATTCTTTTGTATTTGGAGCACTGGTGCTGTTTTCTTGGAATACATGTAAGACAAACCCAAGTCTCCCTCCAGGAGCCATCAAACTGCAGGGAAATTAAAACTTCTTGCCCTCCCTTGGCAGTCCTGATAGTCTAGATTAAGCCTTTAGTCTAGATTAAAGTAACTAAGATAAAAAAGAAACATTTTTAAAAGTATAGAAAATGGCTCAAATGAGGTCGTGCAAAGAAAAGGGTTAAACAGACTTTATAGGGGTGCCTAGAGATTCCAAATGATCTCCCCTACAACAAGCCTATAAACTTTCATCTCTGGGCAACTTATGTATACCTGTGGGGCCTCCTTGTTCCAGGCCTTGTCTTCATCAGACAGTTCAGCAGCTCTGTCACCTGCTGCTACAGCAGAGGCAGGTCTCCACCCAAGGTCTATCCTCAGCTGAAGATGACTGGCCATTCCATCGACACCAAAATACCTTCTTTCACCTTAAACACATTCTGGATTTGCAATAACTTTGGATGCAAAAGATGGGTATGTTGTTGTTGATGATACAAATCTAAGAGCTTTAAAAACCTGAGTTTTTAAATTAAATGCCCAAGCCTCTTAAATAAAGTAACTTCAAAACTGAGGCTCAATTACCTGCTGGACTCAGTTGGTTAATAAACAAACCAATGGAACTTCTCAGCAGGTTCATGGACTCTACCACAAGAACTTAAAGTAAGTAAATTAATAAATAAAAATAAACAAAAGCCCCTGATCTTAAGACACTCTGTTATGGGAAGCCCACCAAAGATGACCATTGAGATGTGTTTTATTTTATGTTTATGGTCAGTTGAAAGTCTTTATTTCAGCTGTCTAGGACACTCACGCACTTGGGGACCCAAGACTGAGGAGCACTAGAAACCAGGTGCAGGCCAGAGCCTGGTGGGGTTTCAAGACACAAATCACATTCTGCCATCCTGTTCTACAAATGTAATGGAGGCCAAACAGAAGCTGAGTGGTTAGCTGGTGGTGTTTCTGCACAAACAGGAGCTAAGAAAATATAGCTGGGGCATTTTGATTTTAGATTTCTAGAATAGAGTTGAGTGATTTTCCATGGGACTCTCCATCAAGGAGATCAAATTCTGCTAAACCTGAAGTGGCCTCAGCAAGAATAGAAGCACTGTCTTGTCCTATTGCAGCACTCCATGACTCTGACTAGCAAACAGAAACCTTCAAAGAGCTAGTTTATGGAGAGTTTGTTAATGTTCCACAATGAGCTATAAAGAGCCAAATAGTAAAGAGATTCCTTTGATTCTGTTTCTTTTTTTTCTTATTATGAATAAAGATGTCACATTTTCTACGCTTGTATATCCTTATTCAAGGTCCCTACCCCCTCCCACCACATCAGGTCATTCTCTCTTCTCCACAACTCCCCACCCCTCCCTGGGCAGGCAGTCCCAAGGTCCCATTGTCCCAATATTGCTTAGTTCAGCCTCTACTCCTGGCAAATCCAGTTTTCTCCCCCCAACATCAAGACTGACTCAGGTGTTCCTGTAGGGGGAGTGGGATCCAAGGAGTCAGTCCAAGGTGTTTCTGATCCCAAGCTGTTCAGTAGTTGTGGTTTGCAGCTTGGTCATGCTTTTCTCTCTCTTTCTTTTTTTTTGTTTGTTTGTTTAGAGTCCACTAATGAGTGAGTACATCCCCTGCTTATCTTTCTGGGTTTGTGATACCTTGTTCAGGAGAATATTCTCCAAATCCATCCATTTGCCTGCAAATTTTAGGATATCATTTTTTTCTTACTGCTGAGTAGTATTCCATTGTGTAGATGTACCACAGTTTGTTAATCCATTCTTCAGTTGAGGGACATCTAGGTTGTTTCCAGGTTCTTGCTATTACAATTAACACTATGAACATAGTTGAGCTAATGCCATTGGAGTGTGAATGTGCATCTTTAGGGTATACATCCAGAAGTGGAATTGCTGGATCCTTGGGGAGATTGATTCTCAGGTTTCTGAGAAACTGTCATACTGCATTCCAAAGTGGCTGAACAAGCTTACACTCCCACCAACAATGCAGAAGTGTTGCCCTTGCTTCACAACCTCTCCACCATAGGCTATCCTCTGTGTCTTTTATCTTAGCCAATCTAACAGGTGTCTGCTCCTCCCCTTAGCATTCTATAGTTCAGAAAGTTACTCAGTAGTTAAGTGATCATCAAATCAGAGGCCCCAGGTGCAGGAGCAAACAGGATAGGCTATAAAACTTATTTTCCAGAGCTCACCAGACCTAACAATGCCAAGTGGCTTGTAGTTGAATTCTTCCTGCCCCAGGTCTAGAGACGTGGGACAGAGCTGTTTGTCCTCTAAAGTTGCCAGGCCTAGAAGCCTTTGATAAGGAACACTTTCCACATCAGCTTTGGCATTCATCTCTGGTTTCCCTGGTCAAGCCAGCAAGGGCAGCATCACAGTTGCCCCCTCAAGATGTAAAATATCATTTGAAAAGCTAGAGGTATTCCAGCTTTGTTGAGATCTGTAAAGGAACTATTTCCTACCTAGTTCTACTTCTGGCTGGAATCACGACCTTCTGGTCTACCTTAAAGATTAGATTTTTACATATTATTATGTCTTAATGAATAGGAATTAATGTAAGTGGGCCAGTCAAAGGCCTCCCCAGAATTTCACTTCTCAGGGAAGCTGATTTTCTTGAAAGCATGTTAAAACATAGGAGGAACAACTATCTTTTTTATGAGATACTGAAGGGCTTCTAAGAAAGCCCTGCCCTCAGTTTCTGTAGAACCCCACTGTTAAGATTGCCTAACTCAAAAGCACAGCTTATACATTTCTCTTTCTTTTTCATCTTTAGATGTCAGAGGAAATCCTAAACATGCTTGTCCTAACAGGCTAAAGTTTCTTACTGTTCCTCTAAAACACACAAACTCTGTTTCTGTCATCTGTTTCTCTGTCTCTCTCTGTGTCTCTCTGTGTGTGTCTCTCTCTCTCTCTCTCTCTCTCTCTCTCTCTCTCTCTCTCACACACACACACACACACACACACACACACACACACACACTTTGTCTTAGATGGAAGTAGACCTCCATTGTTTACTCCAACAGCTTCTGGGTAAATATAGCTTGCCCGCTCTCTTGTTACTCTCCCAATTCTCTTACAGTGGTCCTCTACCTGATTTCTGCATGTATAATGAGTTCCTTCCTCAACAGGACTGAGACAATATGAAAAAGACTCCATTCCTTGGAAACACTTCCTTAAGTGCATCTTGAAATGGGCCATTTAATTACATGATCAGGGAACTTCCACTCAGGAAAGCTGCCTGTCCTGAACAATTTAGAGATCAGGATGAAGCCTATGTCAGTATGAAGGACAATAGAGGGGTCTCTGATGTCTGGCCAATCTCCAGTTTGAATGCTTTCTTGTACAATGGGCCTTGGAACCACTGCTCATTTTTATCCTGGATGGTGCCTCATGTGCTATTGTAATATACTTTGCCTGTGGAATAGGCTACCCTTTGTGTCTCATCAAATTCATTGTACTAAGATGATCAAGATTGGGGGATTTAAGGAAAGCCAGAGGATCACACTCTGCACAATACATAGGATATCCTGACCAGGACATAAGTGGAAATAAAATAGGACTTTTGATAACTGGAAAAATCTATGATGTCTATTAACTGTCTAAGCTTCAGTTAAGACAACAGAGTCTCTTTTCTTTCAAGAGGATGGGAAAACTCCTCCAAGATTATTGTACATTTTAAGCCTACAATAATTTAAAGGGCAAATGTCATAGACTATGTCTCACAGGTATACGAATTGCTTATCCAGTACAAATGGTCATCCCCAAAGTATGCACACAAATAACACTATACAGACCAAGCAAGCTGTATCTGTGAATTTAAAAATATGTGTATCTACATATAAATATTAGGTATATAATAACAATTAATCAAATTAAAGAGGACATGAATTTGAAAAGGACCAAGAAAGAATTTGAAGAGAGAAAACCAAAGATAGAAATAATGTGATTGTATTATAATCTCAAGAAATGAAAGACATAATTAATACACACATGCTGGAATTAGCTCTTACTGTCATCTTCTGTACATTGAAATACTGCTTGCGTTTCTGCATATAACATGTACACAAAACACATATGTAAAATATGCTTAGGATTTTTTTATAAAGACATAAAAATGTATACAACATTTTTATGTAAGCTTATGTTATTTCTAGATAAAATTGTAAAAGTGTATCTTCTCTGACCACTATGGAAATAAGTTGAGAATCAAAACACAGTAAATATCACAGAACCCAACAAATGGGAACTGAATATAACACAAAGGAAAGAAAACAAAACATCCATTCAAAGAACACAGGCACAAACGTACACACACACACACACACACACACACACACACACACCACACACACACACACACACACACACACACACACGCACACACTCAGAATAATTAATATGAATCTCAGCATCCAAGAATTTACTCTGTGAGGGACTGTCCTGAGCTCTTCCTCTGAAAATTCGAATGCAAATTTGCTGTTAGTAGGTAGTGTAGAACCAGGGCTTAAAAAAACAAGGAAGAGCTAGCTGCCAGAAAACCCAGGGAGGCTGTCCGAATCCTCTACTCTCCATCCTCTCAAAGCCAATCCCTTAGGCTTGTCCCTAGGGCCACAGCAGAGCACCAGTTGCAGCTTCCCTCCTCTCCTGGCTCACATCTCCTGTTGATCCCACAAACCATGCCCTCCAATCTCCATCCTTCCTTTCATTGCTATATCCTAGCCCTTAACTCAAGCAGATGCACACCCCCTCCCCCCGCTCAATTTCAGGGTCCCACCTACCAGAAAAACCATGTGGGCCACCTGCAGACTTCACTACTCTCTCTATTTCCCTGAGTCCCAAACTCTCATCTTCTCTGGCACTGCAGTAGATCACCAGGGGCAGCCTCTTCCCCTCTGTCCAGGTCTCCAGTGGATTCCATGACCCACTCCCTCTTTACCTCTTTCTCCTAAACTCATCAATGCATTTCAGCCTCTACCACCATCAGATATTCCCTACGAACACATCAGCCAAGCAGGCTAGTAAATAGGTAACACACAACCATCTTACTCTCTGAAAATCCAAAGAGGAAACATAAACCAAGGAACAAAATGCCCATTCAACAAGCATAAACCTAGAAATCAGCACCTAGACCTGTAATTACCCTGAACCCAGATGTCTAGACACTAGCATAAGAACACAACCAATAACAGTCAGGGTAATGTGTCTCCATTAGAGCCCAGCTATCCTATGACAGCAGGTCCTGAATATTCTAACAAAGCTGAAGCACACATACACATACAAAAGATCTTAAAACCAATTATATGAAGATTATCAAAGTCCTTAAGGAGGAAATAAATAATATACATAAAGAAATGTAGGAAACTATAAACAACAATTCAAGGAAATGAACAACTCCCATTAAAAAAGCCAAGAAAAAAAAAACAGTTGAAGGAAACAAATAAAACTGTATAAGACCTGAATATGGAAATAGAAACAATAAAACCCCCACAAACTGATGGAATTCTGGAAATGAGAATATAGGAATTAAAACAGAAACTCCGGAGGCAAACTTCACCAACAGAATACAAGAGATGGGAGAGAGAATCTCAGGTACTGAAGATACAATAGAAGAACAAAAAACAATAAAGTGTTAAATCTCAAAAATCTCCTGACACAAAACATCCAGTAAATCTGGGATACAATGAAAAGACCAAACAAAGAATAATAGAAATGGAGAAAAAAGAAGAGTCCCAACTCAAGAGCCAAGAAAAACATTTTCAACAAAATTATAAAAGAAAATTTTCATATTCTAAAGAATAAGATGCCCATAAATGTAAAAGAAGCATACAGAACACTAAATGGATTGGACTAAAAAAGAAATTCCCTTTGCCACATATCAAAATACTAAACACACAGAACAAAGAAAGAATATTAAAAGCTGCAAGGGATAAAGAGCAAATAACATAAAGGCAGATCTATTAGAATTATACCTGACTTTTCAGTGCAGACTCTACAAGCCAGAAAGATCTGGACAGATGTGCTACAGACTCTAAGAGACCATAATTATATCAGAATTTCTTTACCTAGCAAAATTTTCAATCACCATAAAAGAAAAAAACAAGACATTCAATGATAAAATCAAAGTTAAACAATATCTATCTACAAATCCAGCTCTATAGAAGGTGCTAAAAGGAAAACTCCAACCAAAGGAGGATAAATACACCTATGAAAACACAGGAAATAAATAATATAACACCAGCCAAACCAAAGGAGGGAAGGAAACATACACACACCCCCTTCTCCACCACCACCAAAATAACAAAAAACAAAAATCATTACTCATTAAAACCTCTCGATATCAATGGCCTTAATTCCCCAATAAAAAGTAACAGACTAAACACAATGGATGTGAAAACAGGATCCATCCTTCTGCTGCATCTAAGAAATATACTTCACCATCAAAGATAGAAATTACTTCAGGGTAAAAGGTTGGAAAAAAATATTCCAAGCAAATGAACTCAAGAAGCAAGCCAGTTTAGCCATTCAATATCTTAGTAAACTTCCAACTAAAACTAACCAAAAGAGATGGGGAAGGACACTACAAACTCATCAAAGGAAAAATCCACCAAGATGGCATCTCAATTCTTAATATCTACATACTAGACACAAGGGCACCCTCCTTTGTACAAAACAAAACAAAACAAAACACTACTACAGATTAAATCACACATTCATTTACCTCATACACTGATAGTGGGAGACTTCAATACCTCATTCTCACCAACAGACAGGTCACCAGACAGAAAACTAGACAGAGGACTACTGGAGCTAACAGACTTTATGAACCAAATAGATATTTACAGAACATTTCAACCAGACACAAAAGAATATACCTTTTTTCTTGCACCTATAGAACTGTCTCCAAAATTGACCAGACACAAAGTAAGTCTCAACAAATGAAAATATTAAAATAATGCCCTTTATTCTATCAGGCTAGTAGAAAATAAAGCTGTATATCAACAAGAGAAACAATAGAAAGCCTACAAACTCATGGAAAATGAACAAATATCGACTGAATGAAAAATGGTTCAAAACAGAAATCAAAGACTTTCTAGAATTCAATGAAAATACACAGCATACCCAAACTTATGGGGCACAATGAAAGTGGTGCTAAGAGGAAAGTCATAGCCCTAAATGCCTACATTAAAAAAACAAAAACTGGAGAGATCACATACTAATAGCATACATACCGGAAAGCTGTAGAGCAAAAAGAAGTATGCAAACCCAAGAGGGGTTAGACCACAAGAAATAATCAAACTGAGGGCTGAAATTAATTAAATAGAAACAAAGAAAACAATACAAAGAATCAATGAAACAAATCTGATTCTTTAAAAAAAATTAAAAAAGATAGAAAAACCCATATCCAAACTAAATAAGAAAGAGAATATCCAAATTCACAAAATCAGAAATAAAATAGTGGGGCATAATAGACAACAAGAAAATCCAGAGAATCACAAGGGCATACTATAAAAACTTGTACTCTACTAAAGTGAAAAATCTAAAAGAAATGAATAATTTTCTGAATAGATACCACTTACCAAAGTTAAATAAACATCAGATAAACAATTTAAACAGGCCTATAACCCCTAGTGAAATAGAAGCAGTCATTAAAAGTCTTCCAAACAAAGAAAGCTCTGGGCCAGAAAGTTTTAGCACAGAATTCTACCAGACATTCAAAGAGTTAAGAGCAGTACTCCTCATATTGTTCCATAAAGCAAAAACAAAAGGAACATTGCCAAATACATTTTATGAGGTCAGTTACCCTGATACCCACATCACATAAGGACTAAACAAAGAAAAAGAACTAGTGTCCAATTTTCCTCATAAACATATATGCAAAAATGCTCAGTAAAACATGTACAACCTATATCCAAGAACACAACAAAAATATCATCCATCAAGTATGCTTCATTACAGAGATGCTGGATGATTCAATACACAAAAACCAATAAACGTAATTTGTCATATAAAGCAACCGAAAGAAAAAAAAAACTATCATATCATTAGATGCAGAAAAGGCCATTCACAAAATTTAACAACTCTTCATGATAAAAAGCCTATGGAGATTAAGGATAAAAGGACATATCTAAATACAATAAATTTATGGTAACCCTACAGCTAATATAAAATTAAATGGAGATGAAACTCAAAGCTATTCCACCAAACTCAAAAACAAATCAAGGTTGTCCATTCTCTCCATATCTATTCAATACAGAACTTGATGTTTTAGCTAGAGCAATAAGACAACTGAAGATCAAGAAAATACAATTTGGAAAGGAGTAAGCCAGAGTATCATCATTTGCAGGTGATATTATAGTATAAATGACCCTAAAAAATCCATTATGGAACTCCTACAAGTGATAAACACTTTCAGTGAAGTGGCTGGATACAGATTTGCTAACAACAAACAAACAAACAAAACCCAGCAGCTGTCTTATACAAAAACAATAAATAGACTAAGAAGGGGGCTGGAGAGATGGCTCAGTGGTTAAGAGCACCGTCTGCTCTTCCAGAGGACCCGGGTTCGATTCCCAGCACCCACATGGCAGCTGACAACTGTCTGTAGTTCCAGTTCCAGGCAAACACCAAGGCAAATAAATAAATAAAGTTTTTTTTAAAAAAATTAAATAAATAAATAAATAAATAGACTAAGAAAACAATTACCCTTCACAATAGCCTCTCATAATATAGAAAATCTTGGTGTAATCCTTATCAGGTAAGTGAAAGACTTATAAAATAAAAACATCAAGTCTTTGAAGAAAGAAATTGAGGAAGAAATCAGAAGATGGGAAGATCCCCCATGCTCATGGACTGGTAGGATTCATATAGTAATGGCCACTCTACTAAATGCAATATACAGATTCAATGTAACTCCCACCAAAATTCCAACACAATTCTTTACAGACCCTGAAAGCACAATTTTTAACCTCATATGAAAAACAAATGAACAAACAAAACAACAACAAAAAACACTAATGATAGCCTATGCTGGAGGGGATGTGGAGTAAGGGGAACACTTCTCCATTATTGATGGAAATGTAAACTTGTATAGCCACTTTGGAAATCAGTATGGAAGTTCCTCAGAAAACTGGGACTCAACATACCTAATAATCCATCAATACCTCTTTTGGTGTACATCCTAAAGAATGTAAATTCTTTCTACAATGACATTATCTCAACTACAATGTTCTTAGTAGCATTATTTGTAAAAGCCAGAACCTGAAAACTACCTAGATGCCCTTCAACTGAAGAACGGATTAAAAAAAATGTAATACATTTTCACAACTGGAGTACTACTCATCAGAAAAAAAAAAAGACATCCTGAAATTTGCAGGCAAATAGATAAAACTAGAAAATATCATCCTAAGTGAGGTAACACAACCCAGAAAGATAAGCAAGGTATGTACTCACTTATAAGTGGATTTTAGACATAAAACAATGGATCCTGTCAATAGGGCAAAGAGGCAGCCAAAATAATGGGAATTTTATTTTTTTTACCAACTTCATATCCAATAGAAGGTTAATATCTAAAATATATTGAAGAACTCAAGAAATTAGATATAAAAAACCTCACTAATCTAATTTTAAAAATAGAATACAGATCTAAACAGAGAATTTTCAATAGAGAAAACTTAAATAACTATGAAACATATAAAAAAGTTTAACAGTGAAACAACCCAGCTGTCTCTCAACTGAAGAATGGATAAAGAATGTGACACATTTACACAATGGACTATTCCTCAGATGTTAAAAAAAAATAACATCATGAAACTTGCAGGCAAATGAATGGAACTATATAAAAAAAATCATCCTGAGGTAACCTAGATTAGGAAAGACAAATATGGTACATACTTACTTATAAGAGGATGTTAGCCATTAAGTAAATGATAACTAAGGTACAATCTGTAAACCTAGAGAGGATAGGTCAAGACAGTCAAGGAAGAATACATGGATCTCCCTGGGAAAAAGAAATAACATAGATTTTTCAGAAGGACTGGAGGAGGATGGGGATGGGAACAGAAAGGATCAGGCTTGAGAGAGAGAGTAAATGGAAAGAGTTTTGGGAGAGACAGTTGGAATTTGGGGGCATTGGGGGATTGGTATGGAAACCTAGTATAGTAGAAATGTCTTGGAATTTATGAGAATAACCCTAGTGAGAACTCCTGGTAATGGATACAGGGTCTCAACTGGCCATTTCTTGTAGCCAGGCAAGTCTTCCAGTAGTGGGACTGGATTGCATTCAATTTAGTTTTGGCCAAGAAGGTCCTGTGAAGATCCCCCTAGGCTGATGTGAGGACAGAGGGTTATTCTCCAAAAACTGACGGCAGGGCCCCATTGCTGAGGATAATATCCACACAGCTCACTGAATGTGAAGAGGCCAAGCTGGTGCCTACACAGAGCCTTCATGCCTAATTCTAGTCTCTTTGGAGAGGCAAGGTACTCTGCAGGCTACTGAAAGAGAAATGTGGAACCAACCCAGCTATAACACTTTGACCAACAATCTGTCCTTCCTGCAAGATATTCTGGGGCAATGGTGTCACTGAACTTGTGGGAGGGGCCAACCATGTCTGATTTAACTTGAGGCCCAGGCCATGAGAGGGAGCCTTGGCTGATATTAGTTGGATGGCCAGGGACTGGAGACTGGATAGCCCAAAGACCTAGGCTAGAAACAAACAAGACTGGAAACAAGAAAAAAAATCAATGAAATTATTCCTAATGATATTATATCCATAGATTGACATCTTGTTCAGTTGTTACCAGAGAGGCTTCTCTAGCAGAAAATGTAGAGACCCACATGACATGCAGAGAGAAAGGACTCTAAATTGGAGGTCTCCACTGAGTTCCTCTCCTTGGAGTTCAGGAAATCTTGTAGAAAAGGGGGATGATAGACATGTTCCTGTCCCTTTGACTCAACTAAGCAGGATGCATATGAGCACACAGAGACTGAAGTAGCAAGCATGGGGCCTGCATGGGTGTGCACCAAGTCCTCCAGATACGTATTTTGGCTGTTATCCTGGTGTTTTTCTGGGACTTCTATCAGTGGGAACAAATGTGCCTCAACTCTTGCCTGCTCTCAGGACTCTTTCCTTCCTGTTAGGTTGCTTTAGTGTATGGGCTTCTTTTTGTCTTACTGTATTTTGCTTTGTTGTGTTTGGTTCTTATGATTTGGAGGCCTGATCTTTTCTGATGGGAGATGGAGAGGAAGTGGATCTGGTGGAGAAGGGAAGGAAGGGGAGGAGAGAGAGGAAAAACTGTAAGAATCTATTTTCAAAAAACTGTATAGGTGCTCAAAATTTCTGCTTTCAACTATATCTCTGACAAGGGCTGGCCCTGTAGTAAATGCACAAGATCAGCCATCAATAGATATATTAAAAGAGAAATCATGACTTGACACCCTAAATCCAGTATTAGAAGAGAAGACATGATAGAGTACTCTTCCCTGTCTGAGACAGTTGTAGTGCACTGATCTGGGGCAGGCTGCCTAGGGGAGTTTTGGTCTTACTTCCCCATGAGTCTCAGCACTGTGTGACTACTGCCATCATAGAACAAACAGTATTAGTCAGCCTCATCCTCAGTCTTCAGGTTAATGATGATCAGAGATGCTGAGCAGAAGGAGCTCTCAGTGGAACCAGAGAAACAATCAGGAACTCTAAATGGTCTATTACTAAAGTTATATATAACAGTTGAGGTATCATCTTGGCACTGCTGATCCAATTTACAAAGTAGCTCCTGATATTGCTACTACTTCAGGTACAGGAGACTCTGTAATGGATTGAAGCTGACTCAATGCAAAGTGGGCCTTTCTTGATCATGATCATGATCTTTCTTGAAGTGAGCAATAGAATCCAAGTAGGACCATCTAGAGCCTTACCCAGGATGAATGAGAGGATTCCACAGCCAATGTCTTCTAGAAGTCATCTAAAAGTACCTTTGCAGTGAGCGAAGTGAATAGGATTGTGGCCCAGTTCATGGGGAGATGTTTCCTTTTCTTCTGAGCTAGGCCTGATCCCACAAACACTTCTTATTCTTAACTGTCACCAATGTGGGGTGTTTTATACAAATATTTCTCTTTCTTAAGATTGTATAAGCCCCCCCCTTTGACTCCACACTGGCTCTTTATAAAAATTTTAGAAAGTGTGTAAGGGAAGTAGGAGGGCTCTACTTTGTGATAGGACACACACACCTATAAATAGAAGACAAAGAGCTTAGGAACTGAGGAGCACTAGTCAAGTGCTCAGAGACTAGATGATATCTGCCAGTCAAGGAGCACGGGATTATACATTTACGTGATCTGATGATGACCAATAAGAACAAGTGTGGGTGACCGCTCTGCTTTCATTTCTTTTGCAGCAATTAAACCTCTTTACAAAAAGCCAGTTAGGAAAGAAAAGAGTTTATTTGGCTTCCAATTCCAGGTTCCAGTCCATTATTGCAGGAAAGCCAAGGAAGAATCTAAGCAGCTGGAAACATCACATTCACTGTTGGGAACAAAAGAGAACACACACATCCTTGCTTGCATGCCTGATCCTTGTTTGCATGTCTGCTGCTTTCTTCACTCTTACAGTTCAGGACCCAGTCTATGAAACTGTGCCTCACACATTCACAGTGGACCTGCCTGCTGCCTCAATTAAAGATCAATACAATCCTCCACAGACACTGCCCTCAAATTAACGTAAATTAATTTATCACCGAGACTCCTCCCAGGCAATTTCAAGTTGTCAAGTTGACAGAACTGGCTGCACAATCCAACAAGTCCTTGTCAACTCATATACAAACATTAGTCTTAATCAATCCTTTTCCCCCAAAGTCTCACGTTAACATCATAATATAAAGTAAGTCCAACTCCAAAAGGCTCCCAAAGTCTTCAAAAACTCCAACATTTCAAAAGTCCAAAGTCTTTTAAAGTATGCACTCCTATAAAATGAAATAACATCAAAACAAGTTTCATGCTTAAACATTCTTATTCCAAAAGAAAAATACAGAAGAAAACAAATGAAATCAAAGATAAGCTAAAAGCTAGCAGATTAAGCCCAAATTCTCAAGTTCAAAGTCCAATATGTGGGACTTATAATCTAGTCCCCAAAGGGATGGACAATCCAACTCATCCATCCATAGCACACATAGCTTTTACCTTATACTGGTTCTACTGTGCACCCACAGCTCTTTTTCACAGATGTCTCACAGTCCTGGCATCTCCAATATTCTGGGGCCTTCAGTGAACTGGGTCTTCTTTGGGCATCTCTAGAGGGACTCTGACCCTGATACGAACTGCCAACTCTCATGTGTTCTCCATGACCACTTCATACCTTCAAAAGAAGTATCATGTGGACAATTTTTACCTTGCTGACTGAGTTCTTATATGTGGCCTGGTCCACTCTGAGCACAGCTGACAAGGTCTTTCCTGCTGTCCCAGTGAAGCACACGGGCTTCCACTTTGGTGGTAATAGATCCTTTGGCAATTGCCAGTCCTTCAGCCTGAGCAAAACCATCACACACAGGTTCTTAGGCAAATATCATACCAATAGTTCCTGATTCAGTTTCCATTACAGTTGTTGTTCCTTTCTGAAATCCCACAAGACAGCCCTCCATTTTCTATATTTCTTTCAAAATTTTCTTCTAAACTCTAACTAGAATGGTGATTAGGTTCATTCAACAGACTTCCCAGTCCCATGTTCCAAAATATCAAACAATTCATTTAAAAAGCAGCAGGTCAGATTCATCTCTTCATGGTATTGCTTCTGGCAAGGCAAATGGAATGTGACCAGACACAACATGCTCTAGTCCAGGCAAATATGTACGAAATGGGAGCCACTCAGAGACTGCTGGGCTTCACTTTTGCTGTTATTAGAAGTGAAAATGCCACGTTGCACTAATATATAGAAAGAGGAACACTAAAGGTGCTCATGAGGAGCCTTTTCTAAAAGCTCCAGGAGTGTTTCAGACTCCTAGTACCAGGATATGTGGTATCCACACACATAGATAGGAAGTGTGGGCAAGGCTGCCAGACTAAGGAAACTCTGGAACATCTCAGAGCACAGGACAGATGCCACAGGAATGTGACAGAGGCACAATGAGGAGACGGCAGCAGACACAGAGGAAAGAAGCTGAAATGCTACTCTAAGAAAAAGGTACCAAGTCGCAAGGCCGAACAGGATAAGAATCATGGGTTGGTTTAAGGGTAAAGAGTTAGCAAGTTATATGCCTGGGCCCTAGGCCAATCAACAGAAAATTAATATAAGCTTTTGTGTGTTTCTTTGGGGCAAAGCAGCAGTGGGGCTGAGAATGGGACTGCTGGACTTCCGCCAAACCTCTGGTCTAGTCCTGAAAGTACCGGCCAGAAACCTCACACAACAATAGCCAGCATAAATGACAGCACCACTCATGAAGTAGGTTCCTCTGCTGAGGCTTTAGAACAAGCAGTGAAGGACGGTTACATCCATCATCTCTGAAAAGGGGGCTGATGTAGTACAGGCTTCCTGCAATGTGAACTTGCTAAAACTCACAAGTTGGATGGGACATAACTCTCTACATACGTCTGGTCTTCATTTCAAATTCTTGTGGTATGGACCTTATTCATTTGACATCTTTGAGGTCTCCTGCCCTCAGTCCTAGCAAAGTCTTGGCAGGAAGTGTAGAGTGTGGTGGTGGTTGCTGAGTCTGCATCAGTTGAGGGAAGCTTTATGCTAGGGACTTGTTTCCTCTAAGCCTCCACAAAGAGGGACATGCCCTCCAACATAGTGGAAATAACAGATGCAAAAAAAGTTAGATCACTCTTGGGGATGATCTGGACACTATAGACACAATGACTGGCAAGATGGTCTCAGATCACAGGTGACTTGGGGACATCCCTACACAGTGAGATGAACAGCTCTCACCTATCATTTCCCTGGAGAAACTAAATCCTAAGAACTGACTTATGTTCATGTGGAAATGTCCAGATTGAGAATGTATTAATAGTGCATCAAACTAGCATTGTAAGTAAGAAGAGGCACTATTCTTATACTTATAACTACTAGAACATCATGAGTGTCCCACGTGATAATACATTGCTTCCTAATTTAGACTTAGTCCAGAGACTAGCAGTGACAGGAAATCAAATACACAATTTCAGATTTCACTTCTCTCTTGGTTTGATGCACTGTGTAACATGTAAATATGACAGTTGCCATGACATATTTAACAATGATAGCTTAATCCTCAGGCTGAATTCCATAGTTAAGTAAAAGCCTCGCATTGCTTGAGGCATCATGGAATCCAGAGAATTGGATGGTAACCCCAGAGTCCTGGTGTATATCTGAATCTGAGTAACTTTTTAGAAAAAACTGAAGCCTATTCCCTGATTTCTGCTGGCACCAGGATATGTAGTGGCCAGCTACAATAAAGTCATTACTCAGAATGCAGGGGAGTCTGCTGAGTCTTCCAGGAGAGGCAATGAAGGCAAGAAAGCAAGATACCTTGGCTAGAAGAGGCTGGGTCTACATATGTGAAGCCTGTAGCTGATCCTTGCCAGAAAAGAGGAAGGTCAAGTGAGGACCAAGCCATGGCTGACTCAAGTCTTGTTTAGATCAGAGCCGGGGTGAACTTCTCCTCTCGTTTTCTTCTTTGGCCTAGAGAAGAGGAAGCACATGCAAATATTGTTTCTACCCACCATTTACTCAGGATCTGAAGCTGTGGCTGAATGTGCTGATGCATATATACAATATGGATCTGGGCATGTGGCAGGTCTGGGGGCACATGAAGTGGTCAAAGCTGTTCAGTCCACACTAGAGACAAGCACCTAGTACTGCCTTGACCTGGACTCAGCACTGTAGGGAGCTCCCCTTTTTGATGGTTTCTGACAGGGTCTTGATCTCTCTATGTAGCTCTGGCTGGCCTGGAAATCATTATGTAGACCATGTTAGCCTCAAGCTCACAGATAATTACTTGCCTCTATCTCCCAAGTGCTGGGATTAAAGGCATGTGCCCCCACACCTGGCAAGAATATCCCATTTTTATGCTTAGTTTATGATCTCACAAAAGCCTTGCTTCTGTCTACTTCACAATCCTGTTTTCCAGCTTGTTTTAAAGGTCTTATTATGACTCCAGGTATATGGAACGAGATCTTTGTTTATGAACCCCTGCATTCAAGCTCTGTATCGCCAGTGTTAGCAGCATCTGTGTGTTTTGAGAGGCTGTGATTTCAATGGAAGAACTCAAAAGGAAGCAATAATGTAGTGAATCTAAGTATTGTTTTCAACAGAAGGTTTTGCCTAAGCAAGTTCATTACCTTGGTCATCTAAGAAAATCTGGGAAAATGACCATTTTGTTCTGTGATGTCAAAATATCATCTTACCGGCACAGAGTTCATCTGTTGTTGCTATGTTCACTCTTCTCTTTTTAGTATAACAAATAAGCCTATTTTCTCTCTTTACTCAGGTTAAAATGGCCTGAGGTCCTGACTTCGCCATTTGAACTGCTGTGACACGATGCCCCCTACTGGATGCATTAAAAGCTGCAGAGATTTATTTCTCATATTCTGGAATCCAAGAAATACTGAAACATCATCCTTACTGTTTTTCAGTGTCTCCCATATAGATAGCCATTCTCTTGCTGTGTGCCTTCATGAAGAATGGATAAAGATTTCTCCTGTAGTCAGAGACCTTCTTCAGGTGGGACAATGACTTTCACAAAGCTTCTGAACTTCTGCCCTGTGATTCTCCCAAGGCAGAACTTCATCATGAACATCTCGTACACAGATCACATCTTTTGTTGAGTTGGTTCTGTAAAGTATTGACAACAGGAAGAATGTGGCTTGGGATGCTAGAGTCCCCATGGAGCATCAGGCAGAAGTCTATATGGGAAAAAGGATCCTGAGTGGACACCAGGAATCTCAGAAGATTTCCTACACACCTGCTGTTCATGGCTAGAGTTCCTCCATTTTAGAGAGAAAATGTGCAATGCCTACAAAGAAAAATCTGCCTTTCCCACAGTTAGACCCATCTACCTCCTCAACATAGCACTTGAACAAAAGCTGTATCTCTGTTTCACTTATAATCATAGAACTCTGCCCTAAGTTCAAAACTGGAAGTATCTAGAATAAAATTCCTTCTAAGTTTATGAGGATTGGTGTTGTAGTTTCTGGGCCATTTGGGCCTGGAGGTTTGGGCCTGTCCGTGATGGCTTTTGTCCCCCAAAGAAATGAATCAGACACTTATACTAACTTCATATTGTTTGGCCTATGTCTCAAGCACATTACTAGCTAGCTCTTTCATCTTAAATCAACCCATTTCTATTAATCTGCCTGCCACGTGGCCTGGCCCTCAGCTCACCTGGATTCCTTACATGTCTCTCATCTTCAGGGGGTCAGATGGAGACTGGCTAACTCCACCCTCCTTCAACCTGTCTGTCCTCTGATTCTCCACCCACTTCTATGGTGCTCTACATAAGCAAAACCAGTTCCTTTATTTTCAGTATACAGAGAATATTCCCACCACAGATTGGCCTGGAGCTATAGTATGTCATTCCAAGACAGAATGCCTATGCCTTAGGGTTTTATTGCTGTGAAGAGACACCACAACCACAGCAACTCTTGTAGAAGAAAACATTTAATTGGTGCTGGCAGTTCAGAGGTTTAGCCCATTGTCATTATGGTGGGGAGCAATAGATGTTGGATCTACTGTGGTGCCCTCCCAAGGTATGAGAAGGAAAGGATGAGTAGGTGAGAACTGATGTAACAGGCTGCTGGCAGGTTCACATGAACCACAGAAGTCCTCAGAGGAAGATTCCTTGACTTCACTATATGCTACAGAATGACCTTCCAGGAACTTGTGCTGCCTCTGGCATTTGCTGGGATTATTGCCAGTGTCACCTGGCCCACTAAGATTGCAGTTTGTGTAGTCCCAAGTATCTTGATCATTCTTGGGCACATGCAAGCATGTACACTTCTCGAGTTTCAATTGCTGTGAAGAGACACCATGACCACAGCGACTTTTATAAAGGAAAACATTTAATGTGGGTGCCTTACAATTTCAGAGATTTAGTTCATTTTCAGCATGGCAGGAAACATAGTGTTAGGCAGGCAGGCATGGTTCTATACATGGAGCTGAGAGTTTTACATCTGTATCCATAGGTCACAGGAAGTGAACTGTCATACTGGGAGTAGCTTGAGCATAAAGACCTCAAAGCCCACCCCCACAGTGACACATAATCTCCTCCAACAAGACCACACCTACTTCAATAAGAACATACCTCCTAATGGTGCAACTCCCTTTGGAAGCCATTTTTCTTTCAAACCACCACATTCCACTCCCTAGCCCTCAAAGGCTTATAGCCAGACCATAATGCAAATATGTACTCGTGCAACTTCAAAAGTTTCCATAGTTTATCACAGTCTAAAACTTATTAAAGTCTAAAGTTCAAAGTCTCTTCTGAGGTACATGAAAGTTCTTAATTATAATCCTCTGTGAAATCAAAATAAAAAAGATCATACATTTCCAACATACAATGGTACAAAAAAAGATATTACTGTTCCAAACCATAGGGAAGGGAGCATAGTGAGGAAATACTGGACCAAAGCAAGACTGAAAAGCAGCTGGGCAGACTTCAAACTCTGTGTCTCCATGTCTGATGTCAAAACACTCTTTAGATCTCCAACTTCTTTGTTGACTTCTCTCTTGTGGGCTGGTTCTACTCCCTGTTCATAGTTCTCCTGGGCATGTATCTCACAGCTCTGGCATCTCCAAGGCAAAACAGGCTTTACCTTCACAGCTTTCTGCAATGGCCTCTCTATGCCTCCATGCAGGGACATCCCTGACACATGCCTGGCCTCAATGGCTTTCTTTAGTCACAGGGACAAATTATATACCCCCTTTCTTGTATTCTTAACTCTAATGCCATAGCCATGTAGCCAAAGCTGCCAAGTTCTGCTGATTACTGCACTGGAACATGAATCCCTTATTCAATTACATCTTCATCAACTTTTGTTTTCAATGGCTTCCTTCACTGCCTAAGCCTAATTGTCCTGACATCAAATCTGTAGACCAGGCTGGCCTCAAACTCAGAGATACTCTTGCTTCTGCCTTCTGAGTGCTGGGATTAAAGGTATGTACCACCAAACCTGACACTGAGATTTTCTTTAATTCCTTTTCACAAGTTGGAAGCTTAGCTGGGTGGGATTTTGTCATTAGGTTACCACTCCTTTCTTCCATTTCTTAATCTGTTTATCTCTTTGAATTCAAGACTTAGCTCCATTCTACTTCTTGGTGCTTCTTTTTTCCTCAAATTGCACATTTTGTATTTTTCCTTTCTCACTTTTCTCTTTTTCATTATAAATTTTCATTAGAGTTAACCACATGATAGAGTCTATACTAGGATGTTTTTGAAATTTCTTCTGCCAATGGAATTAATGAAAAAATCTCTTTACTTTAGCCTCAGGCAGACTCTTCAGACAAGGGCAAAAGACAGCCACTTTCTACACTAAAATATCACAAGAATAATCTCTAGACAACATACTAAAATTCTTCTTCTCTAAAGCCTCTTGAGCCAGCCCCTGACAGTTCAAATAACTCTTAGTACCACTGTCTTCCATGCTCCTACTAGTATGGTCTATTAGGCAATACTTAAAGCATTCCACTGATTTCTTAGCCCCAAGTACCAAAACCCAAATTCCTCCAAATAAAAATGGTCAGGCCTATCACAGCAATACCCAACTATGCTAGTACCAACGTCTGTCTTAGATAGGGTTTCTGTTGCTGAGAAGAGATGTCATGACTGTACCAACTCCAATTAAAGAAAACATTTTAATTGGAGTGGTCACTTGCTGTTAAGAGGTTAAATCCATCATCATCATGGTGAGGAGCATGACAGCATGCAGGCAAACATGGTACTGGCTACATCTTGATCAGAAAGCAAAGCAATAAGGAGTCGACTGAGACACTGGGAGATATCTTGAGCACTGAAAGCTCAAAGCCCACCCCCACAGTAACACACTTCTTCCAAAAAGGCCATGTGGACTTCAACAAAGCAACTCTTCCTAACAGTGCTACTCCCTATGAGCTTATGGGAGGTGATTACATTCAAACTAGAACACAAAGCTTTTTCCATCTTTTATCTGAGGTGAGGCCCATTCATGATGTTAAAGTATGTTCCTTGGATGTAGCAGAAAGATGAATCCTATTTTCTAATCCATTATGTTGGTTGGTGTCTTTTTTATTAGAAAATTGTGGTAATTGATGGTGAGATTTATTTGATCAGTGATTTTTTTAAAACTCTATTTATTTATTTATTTGCCTTGGTGTTTGCCTGGAACTGGAACTACAGACAGTTGTTAGCTGCCATGTGGGTGCTGGGAAGAGCAGATGGTGCTCTTAACCACTGAGCCATCTCTCCAGCCTCTTGATCAGTGATTTTTATTAAGCTTAAAGCAAGTAACTAAAAGTAAAGTTTATTTAAAATCAGGTGTATTTAATAAATGGTCCTTGGGTTAGGTTCGGATTCTGGGACCAGGTGCTGTCTGTGGAGCATGTCCCCACACACTCCATAGCAGACAGAAATAAACTTTGGCTGTCAGGGTCCCCCCAGCTGTTGCTAAGGGAACTTGCACGGCCACACCGCCTCCAACTTCTCCAACAGGGAAAGACTAAGGACTTTGAAAGCAAGACTCAAACTCCAACCAAAGGTGAGGTGGGTTCAGCAGGCCCCAGTGCCTGAATACCTGCCAGGGAAAATTGTGTTCCGGTTCCAGGAAAGTTGCTGTCTGTGGAATATGTCCCCACACACTCCATAGCAGAAAGAGATAAACTTTGGCTGTCAGGGTCCCCCAGCTGCTGCTAAGACAAGAGAATTTGTGCAGCCACCCTGCCTCCAACTGCTCCAACAGAGAAGGACTGAGGACTTGAAATTCAGTCCCCTATGCAGAGCAGAGTTAGAGATTAAGCAGGTCTTTTGTTCAGAGGTGACAGGAGACACACACAAGCCTGCTTGCCACAACTGACCAAGAGCCACCTAATAGTGAACCATTAAAGTCATGGGCAAACGCCACTGCAAAAACTTACATAATAATATAAAGAAAAACAAGGTAACTCCAGAAGAAAGTGGCGATCCTACAAATACAAGACATGAACTGAGCAATGAAGAGGAAACAGAAGGAAGCAACACCAAAAATTCCTTTTTGATGGTCATCGAAGCTTTCAAAGAAGATATGAAAAATAGCCTTAAAGAAATAGAAGAAAATACAAACAAAAAATTGGAAGAGATGAACAAATTTATGAAAGAAACATGCTAGGAACTAAAAGCTTAAATAGAAGCAATAAAAAAGGCATAAAATGTGGCAAAGATGGAAATAGAAAATCTGAAGAAAAAAGCTGGAACCACAGATACAAGCATAACAAACAGAGTTAAAGAGATGGAAGATAGAATCTCTGAAGTGGAAGACTCAGTAGCTCAAATAGATATATCAGTCAAAGAATATAGTAAAATTAAAAAATCCATAAATCAAAATGTTAAAGAAATCTGGCACACCATGAAAAGACCTAATTTGAGAATAATAGGAAGAGAAGAAGGAGAAGAATACCAGCTCAAAGGCACAGATAATGTTTTCAATAAAATCATGGAAGAAAACTTCCCTAACCTGAAGGAGGAAATGCCTATAAAGATACAAGAAGCTTACAGAACACCAAACAGATATGACCCCCCCAAAAAAGTCAGTGCGCCACATTATAATTAAGCCACAAAACATACAGAACAAAGAAAAAATTTTAAGAGCTGCAAAAGAAAAGGGCCAACTTACCTATAAAGGCAGACCCATCAGAATAACACCTGAGTATTCAATGGAAACAATGAAAGCTAGAAGGGCTTGGTCAGAAATTAAACAGATGCTAAAAGAGCATGGCTGCCAAACTAGAATACTATACCCTGCAAAATTATCAGTCACCATAGATGGAGTAAACAAGATATTTCAGGACAAAGTCAGACTGAAAGAATATCTATCTACCAATCCAGCACTACAGAGAGTATTAGAGGGAAAACTCCAACATAAGGACCCCAGATCCACCTATGAAATCACAAACAATCAATAATTCCACAGAAGAATACCCTAGAGAAAGGAAATACAAAGAAGTTACCACAAAAATGGCAGGAAATATCAATCAATCAATGGTCACTAATTTCCCTTAATATCAATGGACTCAATTCTCCTATAAAATGTCACACACTAACAAAATGGATACAACAACAGAAGCCATTCTTCTGTTGCCTACAAGAAACACACCTCAACCGCAAGGACAGACACAGGCTTAGAATAAAGGGTTGGGAAAAGATTTTCCAGTCAAATGGTCCTAAGAAACAAGCAGGGGTTGCAATCCTAATATCTAACAAAGTAGACTTTAAGCTAAAAGCAATTAAAAGGGACCAAGATGGTCATTAGTTATTGATCACAGGAAAAATTGGTCAAGAGGAGATTTCAATCTTGAATATTTATGCCCCTAATATAAGGGCACGCACTTATGTAAAAGAAACACTGCTAAAGCTTGAATCCCACATCAATTCTTACACCCTAATAGTAGGAGACTTCAATACCCCACTTTCAACCCTGGATAGATCAACCAGACAGAGACTCAACAGAGAAATAAGGAATCTAAAAGAGGTTACGATGCAAATGGATTTAATAGATATCTACAGAAGCTTCCACCCAAACGCAAAGGAATATACATATTTCTTAGCTCCTCATGGAACTTTCTCCAAAATTGACCATATAATTGGTCATAAAGCAAATATCAACAGATCCAAAAAAATGGAAATAATCCCTTGTAACATATCGGACCACAAGGGACTAAAGTTAGAGTTCAACAACATCAAAACCCAAAAAAAAGCCTACCAACTCATGGAAACTAAACATCACTCAGCTGAACCACCTCTGGGTCAAGGAAGAAATTAAGAAAGAAATCAAAGTCTTCCTAGAATTTAATGAAAATGAATCTACAACGTATCCAAACTTGTGGGACACAATGAAAGCAGTCTTAAGAGGAAAATTCATAGCGCTAGATGCCTATATGAAAAACCTAGAGAAATCCCACAGTAGAGACCTAACAGCTCAGCTGAAAGCCTTTGAACAATTAGAAGCGAATTCACCTAGAAGGAGTAGACGGCAGGAAATAATCAAACTTAGAGCTGAAATCAATACAATTGAAACAAAAAGAACAATACAAAGAATCAATGAATCTAAGAGTTGGTTCTTTGAGAAAGTTAACAAGATAGATAAGCCCTTAGCCAACCTAATCAAAGAAAAGAGAGAGAGTGTTCAAATCAACAAAATCAGAAACGAAAAGGGGGACATAACAACAGACCCCCAGGAAATACAGAGAATCATCAGATATTTTGAAAATCTGTATCCCACAAAAATGGAAAACCTAGAAGAAATGGACAGCTTCCTGGACAGGTACCATCTACCAAAATTAAATGAAGATCAGATTAATTACCTAAAGAGGCCTATAACCCTTAAGGAAATTGAAGATGTCATTAAAAAACTCTCCAAAAATAAAAGCCCTGGTTCAGATGGTTTCAGTGATGAATTCTACCAGACATTCAAAGAAGAATTACTACCATTACTCCTCAAACTATTTCACACAGTAGAAACTGAAGGAATATTGCCAAATTCCTTTTATGAGCCCACAATCACCCTAATACCCAAGCCACTCAAAGACACAGCAAAGAAGGAGAATTACAGACCAATTTCCCTCATGAATATTGATGCGAAAATTCTCAACACAATTTTGGCAAACCGTATACAACAATGTATAAAAGATATCATCCACCACAACCAAGTAGGCTTCATCCCAGAAATGCAGGGCTGGTTTAACATATGAAAAACTGTAAATGTTATTCATCATATAAACAAACTAAAGGAACAAAACCACATGATCATATCCTTAGATGCGGAAAAAGCCTTTGACAAAATCCAACACTCCTTTATGATTAAAGCCCTGGAGAGAACAGGAATATAGGGAGAATACCTAAATATAATAAAGGGGATTTACAAGAAGCTGACAGCCAGTATCAAACTTAATGGAGAAAAACTCAAAGCAATCCCACTAAAGTCAGGAACTAGACAAGGATGTCCTCTCTCCCCTTATCTATTCAATATAGTTCTCAAAGTTTTAGCTAAAGCAATAAGGGAACGAAAAGAGATTAAGGGCATACAAATTGGAAAAGAAGAAGTGAAGCTGTCTCTATTTGCAGATGATACAATTGTATACATAAAGGACCCACAAAATTCTTCCAAGGAACTGCTACAGCTGATAAACACCTTCAGCAATGCAGCAGGATACAAGATTAGCTCAAAGAAATCAGTAGCCCTTCTATACAGTAAAGACAGAAGAGCTGAAAAAGAAATAAGGGAAACATTATCCTTCCTAATAGCTGGAAATAGTATTAAATACCTTGGGTAACTATAACCAAAGAAGTAACAGACCTATTTGACAAAAATTTTAAATCACTGAAGAAAGAAATTGAAGAGGATATCAGAAAATGGAAAGCTCTCCCATGTTCCTGGATTGGTAGGATCAACATAGTAAAAATGGCAATTCTCCCAAATGCAATCTACAAATTTAATGCAATGCCCATCAAAATCCCAACACAATATTTTATGGATCTTGAAAGAACAATACTGAAGTTCATTTGGAATAACAGGAAAGCCAGGATTGCCAAAACAATTTTACTCAACAAAAGAACCTCAGGAGGTATCACCATCCCTGACTTCAAGTTATACTATAGAGCTACAGTAATAAAAACAACCTGGTACTGGTATAAAAACAGACTTGTGGATCAATGGAATAGAATTGAGGATCCAGACATTAACCCAAAAACCTATGAACACCTGATCTTTGACAAAGAGGCCCAAAACATTCAGTGGAAAAAAGACAGTATATTTAACAAATGGTGTTGGCATAGCTGGATGGTAGAATGTAGAAAATGCAAATAGATCCAAGCCTGTCATCTTGCACAACACTCAAATCCAAGTGGATCAAAGACCTCAACATAAACCCAGCCACTTTAAACTTGATAGAAAAGAAAATGGGAAATACACTTCTACGAATTGGCACAGGCGACCACTTCCTAAATATAATACCAGTGGCACAGACACTAAGATCAACAATCAATTAGTGGGATCTCCTGAAGCTAAGAAGCTTCTGTAAAGCCAAGGACACTATCAATAGGACAAAGCAACAACCTACAGAATGGGAAAATATTTTCATCAACCCTACAAATGATGGAGGACTGATCTCTAAGACATATAAAGAGCTCAAGAATCTAGAACCCAAGACCTTGAATAACCCAATCAAAAAATGGGGTACAGATCTAAAAAGGGAATTCTCAGCAAAGGAACTACAAATGGCTGAAAGGCACCTGAAAAAGTGCTCATCATCTTTAGCCATCAGAGAAATGAAAATCAAAACAACTTTGAGATACCACCTGACACCTGTCAGATTGGCTAAGATAAAAGACACAGAGGATAGCCTATGCTGGAGAGGATTCTGCGCAAGGGAACACTCCTCCATTGTTGGTGGGAGTGTAAGCTTGTTCAGCCACTTTGGAATGCAGTATGGCGGTTCTCAGAAAATTAAGAATCAATTTCCTCAAGGATCCAGCAATACCACTTCTGGGTGTATACCCTAAAGAATCACATTCACACTCCAAAGGCATTAGCTCAACTATGTTCACTAACTAACTCACCAATGTGAGACTTTGGGAAAACAGCTAGGATAGAATATGACTGATTCAAACATGATGCTATTGTGCTTACTGAGTGTATTAATGTTAACACGTGGCTTGTCAATGCAGAACTGTAGTGCTTTCTTCCAGGGAAGATAAAAGGAACACCCATAATAGAGATAGTATGATATTGTTTTCCCACGCTAAGGATTGTCTTTATCCTCTAGGAACAACTGTCTGAATAAAATGTGGTGTGCAAATATTTAGTCATATGAGTGCAGGATATTTTGATTGGACTAATCTAACTGATCAGTCCAAGGGCAATAATATGGATTTTAGCATAATTAAGTACTCTTTAGAAAGTTCTGCCAGTGGAAACTATAGAAGTTGAAAACACAACTAAGAGTGTAGACCCTGCCCCAATGCTAGCAGCATGGCTTACAGCTTAAGGGCCTCCTGGGTCTGAGGAAGGTCAACTAGTCAACATGGAGGTGAGGTCGATAAGCTGGAACTGATGTTCCAGAAAGCTGGTTTTGATTTGAATTACATTCAATACAGGCTGGAATATGAAATCAAGACTAATCACCCAAATTCAGCAAAAGAGAAAAATGCAGTTGCAATTTTGGTGCTGTTTCTCTCTCTTTTTGAGACAAGGTCTTAGTATCTGAGTTTGGCCTCAGGACTTGTGTTTACTTTGCTACCTCCCGACTGCTGGATTACCAGCATGAGTCGCCACATCTGGTTTATGTAGTACTAGGGATCTAACTAGAGCCTTGTACATATCAGGCTAGCACTGTATTAACTGATCCACATCCCCAACCCTGTAACTTCTTGTTTTGAAAATGTACGTTACAGATGATAGCACATTTTTAGTTGTGCATCTATAATGTCCAATATTTTCTGAACCCTAATGAATGTAATTAATAGGCTGTTTGGTAAAAATTGTTATGCTTCTCCCCCTTCTTCCCGTTGCTTCCTAACAATAAATGAGCTTATTTTCATTAAAAAACAAAAAGGTAGACCCTTATGCACTTTTTTAATTTATAAAAATTTGCCAATGAAGTATTTGATGGTGTTTTATTTGAAGATGAATTACTTACCAAAGTTGATATTATTGTACTTAGAATAATGCTATCTGTTGCCAATGGTTTAGAAAATAATCTTTAACCTCACCTAGCACATGGAAGTCAACAAGAAATTTTTTTTTGTATCAGGAGACTCATATATTACTGGGCTCTTAAAAATTATTTATTGGGGTTGGAGAGGTGGCTCAGCGGTTAAGAGCACCGTCAGCTCTTCCAGAGGAGCAGGGTTCAAGTCCCAGCACCCACAAGGCAGCTCACAACTGTCTGTAGTTCCAGTTCCAGGCAAACACCAAGGCAAATAATTAAATAAATAAATAAAAAGTTAAATTATTTATCATAAGAGTAAGCATAAACACACTGCACAAATAATAGAGGACATCACAGAATCCTCCAATGGTGTTTTTTTCTTATCACATTGTTTATGCTTTAAATGTACTTATATTCTTCCTTATTACAATTCCGCTTCTATTCACATCTTTCTCTCTGTTGAACCTTTGGGATGAACCATTTTTTTAAACTGCTGGCCTCCTTTCGAGTTATAAAGTTTTATGTGAATAGGCCATATTACATCCATTATCAATATGACTGCTCAAACATGAGCTGAACAAGAATAATACCAACAGTCATGCCACAGTGGATGAGGAAAAGCCCATAAGGCCTCAGCCCTACACACAACTATAGCCAGTTAAACAATATTGAACAGTACAGAGAAATAGTCTTCCCCAGGGAAGAGCACACTAATTGGTTATCCAATACCAAATGGTCAGCCCTAAAAACATGCATATGGGTAACATTATAGTGTGAGTAGGTTATATTTAGGAATATATTTGTATATATATGTATATTAAATGCTGGATGTAGTTATCGCGGTATAAACCCGTCTTAAGATATGTTTTAAATAGGGTTTATTTGGTGAAAATAGTTTATAAAATAGAGTTGGTTTTAGGAGAAGATGATAGGATGAGGTTGTAGTGTGTCAGAGCCTTTTTAAGGAAGATTTTTTATTTTTATGTTGTATGTCTGAACTCTTGGGCAGTTGGAGCGAACTGTGTACTTGGTCGGGGAACTCTCGTTTTAAATAGGGTTTATTTGGTGAAAATAGTTTATAAAATAGAGTTGGTTTTAGGAGAAGATGATAGGATGAGGTTGTAGTGTGTCAGAGCCTTTTTAAGGAAGATTTTTTATTTTTATGTTGTATGTCTGAACTCTTGGGCAGTTGGAGCGAACTGTGTACTTGGTCGGGGAACTCTTGTGAGAGAATGACGACTTTTTGTCTTGGTCCCCTCCCTTGAAGGTCTATTTTTGGAATCCTTTTTAGTTAACTATGTCTAGTTTGTTTTTATTTTTATGACGTGATCGTTTACATATACAGTTTTTGATTTCCCGCTACATCTCTCTGTTTTGTCTAAATAGGAAGGTTTTAAATTAGGTATAAAACTATATATTATAGGGATTATCATAAGACAGTGTCTGGGAAAGAGAAAGGTATTAACATAAGTGAGGTTAAACTATTGTTAATAAACAACAACTATAAAGTATAATTTAATATCTAAAATGTTGATATGAGAAAATGTATAGGGATTGTTTTAAGGCTATTTATTTTAAACAATAGAGTTTTAACACTTGAGTGTTTTTGTTGAAATGTGAAGTAATAAAAACTTTAACTATTTAATTTTTAACACTATTAAGACCTGAGAAGGAAAATATATATCTAAAGTTGGAATCATGAAGTAACTTTTAGAATTTAGGAGAAGACAACGTCAGTTAATTATTTGGATAGTCATTTATTATTTTTTTGTATAGCGGGAGTATCTATTTTTGTGGCTATTGGCCTAGGATGTCTGACAAGTTTTTATAGAAGTAGGGTATTTTTTGGTAGGACCGTCTTATCTTGTCTAGGCAGGCTTTGGCAGTCTTTATTTTTTATCTTGTAGGTCTATTTTGGACAGTGAGCACGTTGACAGTAGTGGGCGCAAGTGTAGTCTTTTGTCTTTTAGGCCATTATTTGTCAAACTAAACAATCTCTTTGTAAGATGTTTGTGATGTTTAACACCACTTTGAGAAAGGAATGGTGATGCCAGGAGTTGTCATGTCTCTCAAGGCTAAATTTGAGATAACAAAATTTTGAATGTCATATTTTTTTGGTCTATGAAGTGGTTGAAGACACTTATCTATTGGGTGTATTTTAACATGTTTTTGAAAAAGTTGAGTATTTTGACTTTTAGGTGATAAATTTGAGTAACTATAATCTGCAATCTCAATCAACTAAGAAAGTGAGGCTAACATTGTAAAAATAGGCATTTTAAAATGAGTGTATAGTTCTTATAAATAATTTTAAGTATAATAATCTTAGGAAAATTGACTAAAATACACATTTTTTATCAAATGACAACAATATCTTAATAATATATCATTGTATATAAAAATATATCTAAACAGATTTATATAAAACAACTTGTGTGTATAGTATAACAAATGTTATGACTATCATAAATAATTAGAGGTAGAAATTGTATTATGGAAATGACAATGCACTTAATACACATCAATGTGTAAAATGTTTTAGACAGAGGTAGACACGTGCAAAATAGGGCAATTATATATTTAACTTTGTATCAATATACATTATTTTAATCAGACATATAGAGTAATTTTTCGTTTGTGTCAATATACAAACATTTGTACCATGTTTAACTTTGTATCAATATATATATTATCTAAATCAAACATATAGATTGATTTTTTATTTGTATCAATATACAAACATTTGTACCATGTCAATTTATTTTTCATTCATCCTTTGGTTAATAGTTGTTTGCAAGTATAATGATCTCTTATCTGTTCCCTTTTCTTTCTCTCTCTCTTTCTCTCTCTCTCTCTCTTTTTTTTTTTAATGGAGATGATAACATTTTTAGTTTTATTTTGAGATTTTAAGGCTTTAGCCTCTTTTTTAAATTAATTTTTTATTGGAAGTTTTGGCCATTGTTTAATATTGTATTTGTTAAATTTTTTTAGTTATTAGGAATTATTTGATTTTGTGTTGACTATGAGTTTAAGGATTGTCTTATAAAAGGTGAGTGTATATTATAGTTTATTATGGTTTTTTTATTGTCTTTAAATTTTTTATGGGTATAGGTTTATAATTGTATGTTATATTGTCAGAAGCCCTTTTATGTGGTTGTGGTTTTTTGGCCTTTGTCACAACTGGGAACAGAGTTGGAGGGACGGGGGGTAGTCTTTTTATGGTAACTATTTTAGGTAAAGAACTTTTTTTGTAATAATATTGTTTAAGAGGGGGCTTTGGGTTATTTTGAGTAGGTGTTGTTTTAAAATCTTTTTTTAAAATTTTTAAACGAGTCTTATAATTTTGTAATTTAGTGGTAATGGTTTTTTTTAGTGTTTTAAAGTCTTTTATAAATGATCTTTTTAATAATTTTATAGAATGGAATATTTTTTTAGATTTTATATTTATTTTTTTATTATTTTTTGTTTAAATTTTTAGAGTTTTTATTTATTATTTTAAAATTTTTATTTTTTAAAATTTTTTATTTAATTTTTTAAAATTTTTATTAACATGAGCCCTGTATTTTTTTTAACAAAATTTTTATTTATTTTTTTAAATTTTTTATTTAATTTTTTAAAATTTTTATCAATGTGAGCTTTAAATTTTTTTGTAATTAAAGTAGACTTTTTTTTATGGAAACAATGAGTTTTTGGAGTGTTTTAATATGTTTATTTATGTCAGACATTTTAGCCTTATGTTTTTTATTTTGAGATGTCTTAAAATAGTTAAGTATGAAGTACATTATCATATAAAAAAGCAAAAAGACTCTTGGGTGGAGATAACTTTTAAATGTGTAATTTTGGAAATAATTTTTTATTATCATTGTGACAAAGTGAGAAAAATTTTGAACATTTATTTGGTAAGACATTGTAGAAAGGAAAAAAAATATGTAGAAATGAAAAGGAAGAAAAAAATATATTTAGATGTAATGAGAACTTATGGTCAGCAGATGTCGCTGTCGTGATCAGCAGGGGCAGCAATGGTGTGGGGAAACGAAGTGGCGATTCGGCTGGGAGGGTGTTTTTTAGATCTTTTAACAAATCTTACTAGGCGTGTTCTACTAGAACGGGTCAATCTGTCTCTCAGGAGGTCGGCCGCGGGCAGATTTGTTTTTGGTTGTGTACAGGAGGCTCGTGCGCAGCTGGTAACTAAAGTCGTTTAGACTGGCTCTGTGGGCGAGTGAGGAACTCGGCGGGTTTATAGAATTAGCCCCACGTTGGGCGCCAATTATCGCGGTATAAACCCGCCCTAAGATATGTTTTAAATAGGGTTTATTTGGTGAAAATAGTTTATAAAATAGAGTCGGTTTTAGGAGAAGATGATAGGATGAGGTTGTAGTGTGCCGGAGCCTTTTTAAGGAAGATTTTTTATTTTTATGTTGTATGTCTGAACTCTTGGGCAGTTGGAGCGAACTGTGTACTTGGTCGGGGAACTCTTGTGAGAGAATGACGACTTTTTGTCTTGGTCCCCTCCCTCGAAGGTCTATTTTTGGAATCTTTTTTAGTTAACTATGTCTAGTTTGTTTTTATTTTTATGACGTGATCGTTTACATATACAGTTTTTGATTTCCCGCTACATGTAGTAGCAATTAATGATGAAAAAGTGACAAGAAGGGGTAGGTAGAAGGGTTTGGAGAGTAAAATAATTTTTCATTTAAGGTTATTATAATCTTAAAAATAAAAAATACACATATAATTGGTTACCTGATTATGGATGCATGTACAAACGTGAAGATTTGCAAGTATGTAAGTGGTGAATCTGTAAATGTGTGCAAAGGGGATAAGTGCATATGACAATATTATCAGTGTCTAAAGTTTGTAAGTCTTGGTGTGTGCTTGTTCAGGACTGTGTTTATGATTAGACTTAGGGTTAAGGTCAGTGAGAGAGTTACGGGAGGTAGTTTAGAAACCTTTGAGCTGTACTCACTCATTAGTGGATTCTAAACAAAAAAGCAAAAAGCAAAGCATGTCCAAGCTCCAAACCACAAACACTGAACAGCTTGGGATCTGAAACACCTTGGACTGGCACCTTGGAGCCCACTCCCTCCAGAGGAACATCTGACCCAGTCTTGATGTTGGGGTGATGAAAGCGGATCTGCCAGGAGTGGGTGCTAAACTAAGTCACATTGCAACCTTGGGACCTCCTGCCTTTGCTGGGGAGGAGATAAAGAGATGTAGAAAAGAGAGAGTGACTGGAAGGGGCAGGAGAGGGAAGAGAGCTTGAACAAGGGTATACATGGATAAAAAAATGACTTTATTCATAATTAAATAAAATAAAATGAAACCTTTGAGAACTTCATGATGGCCTTTGGTTATGGCTAGGTCTATGGTTCGGCTACTATTAACAGTTATGGTCAGGCTTAGTGTTTGCTTTAGGGATGATATTTAGGGTTAGGGCTTGGGTAAGATTTAGGAATAGTGTTACATACAGCATTAGTGTTAGAGTTAGGCTTAGGGCTGTGTTTAGGCCTCAGGTTGTTTAAGATAGGATTAGGTTTTCTGTTAGGGTTTGGGTTAGAATTAGGGCTATGGTTAAGATTATCAATTGGGTTAGGAATAGGTTTAGGGTCAGAGTTACTAAGTGAATTGTATAACACTGTGAGCTTCTGTGAGACTGCATATAAGCCTGAATGCATGTAAGTGCAATACTATGTTCGAGTGTCTTGATGTGTGTATAGACATGCTCATGAGTGTGATTTGGTGTACATGTGTTTGAGTGTAGAATTGTGTTTCTCTGGGTATGTGTTTGGAAGTGATGTGTGAGTGTGAGTGTGTGTGTGTGTGTGTGTGTGTGCATGCTCACTCGTGCATAGATGGGGCAGTATCTAATGGAAAAGTGCATTAGTATGTTAAGTGCAAGTGAGTGTCAGTGCAGAAGATATGCAAAAATGTAAGGGAAGTTTGGGATACTGTGCAAGAATGTATGTGCACACAAAAGTAAGTATGAATGTGTGACTGTGGGTAAGAGAAGAAAAGTATGCAAGAGTGTGTGAGTTCACATGAGTATCAGTGGCAGAGTGTATGTATAGAGTGTGTGTTTGTAGTGTGCAAACATGTAGCATCATGATCACTTTACATTTTGTTGCTGGGATAGGTATCATAAGCAAAAGCAAGTTGGGAAGGAAGTATTTATTTCAGTTGAGGATTTAAATTGCCAATGAAGGATGCCAAAGGAGGAACACAAAGCAGGAGCTGAAAGCAGAAACCATGAAGTAAAGCTGCTTCTTGGCTTGCTTCCTCTGGCTAGCTGCTTCTGGTGTGATCAGCTACCTTTCTTATATAGACATGCTCATGTGCTTAAATAGCACCACCCTCACTGGGTCAGTTCCACTTTCATTGATAGTAATTAATAAAATGCCTTACAGATATGACCATAGGCCAAACTGATAGAGACAGTTGCTCACTTGAGATTTCTTCTTCTCAGTTAGTGTCTAGGTTACATTAAACTGGTAAAAACTAACTAGCACAGAGTGTTTAAGTATGTGCAAGAATGTATGAAGAATGTTTAAAGGCATGACTGTGATTATGTGTCTATATGACATTGTTTACATGTCTTTAAACATTTCTGTGTGAGATTGTGTTTAACAGTGTGTTCATTTAAGTATGCAGATGTGTGAGCATTCAACTCTGTGAGAATATATAATTACATGCCAAATAGGAATAATTGTGAGTACATGATAGTGTAAGTATAAGTGAAGATTCTAGAGCACAACAGTCTGTATTTTTAAGGGTGAAAGACTGTGGGAAAATATGTGCCTTAGTTAAGGTTTCTGTTCCTGTAATGAAACATTATGATCAAAATCAACTTGAGAAGCACAGGTTTATTTTATCTTGTAGATTGTGATCCATCATCTGGGCAAGTCAGGGCATGAACACAAGGCAAGAACTGATTCCTAGGCCATGGAGAAATGCTGCTTACTAGCTTGTTTCCCATGGCTTGCCCAACATGCTCTCTTATACCATCCAAGACCACCTGCCCAGGTGAGGCACCACTCATAGTCAGCTGGGCAATCTGACACTAATCAATCAATCAATCGGTCAATCAAAAAAAATGCACCACAGGCTTGCCCAAAAGTCAGTTTGATGGGGACGTTTTTTCAAATGATTCTCCCTTTTCCCAAATGATTCTATCCCGTGTCATGTTGACAAAACACTAACCAACATAATGCACATGTATGTGAGCAAGATAACTGTGTGAGGGAGGAATGTTTGAGTGTCTGTGTAATAGTACAAGAGCCCTCAATTACCCCTCCTTAGCCTAGAACAATCTAGCTGTATTGGGTGGTTGTATGTCAACTTGGCAAGCTAGGGTCATCACAGGAAGGAGCCTCAGCTGAGGAAATGCCCTCAGATTTCAGGTAAGGCATTCAGCTGTAAGACATTTTTTTCATTTTGTGATCAGTGGGGGAGAGCCCAGCCCATGGTGGGTGGTGCCATCCCTGGGCTGCTGGTCCTGGGTTCTATAAGAAGGTGGGCTGAGCAAGCCAGGGTAATCAAGCCAGCAAGCATCACCCTCCATGGCCTGCATCAGCTCCTGCCCCCAAGATTCTGCCATTTGAGTTCCTGTCCTGACTTCCTTCAGTGATGAACAGCAATGCTGAAGTAAGCCCAATAAATCCTTTCTTACCCAACTTGCTTCTTGGTCATAGTGTTTCCTTGCAGTGATAGAAGCCTTAACTAAGACACTAGCCCTCTGGCACTTCCGGAGTTATGGCCAAGCATGATCAGGGCAGAATTGTATGCAAATGACCAGGTGGAATGATTCAAGTGAGGGTCCAGTGACCCTACCTTGACCTTCCTTCTCTGAAGGAATACAGCCATCCATGGGGCTGAGGGGATACTCTCTTTCAAAGAGGACAGCTGTGATACAAAAGTGCTGAATCACATCTAGAATTTCCTTCTGTTTGTACTAGTAGGGGTTTTGAGCAATAGCAAGTGGATCCTGGAGTCATCCACTCTACCCATGCAAGCTCATCAACCCCAGGGAATCTAAAGAGGAAAGACCTATAGGTATATGACAGCCATAGTTTTTCATACCCTCAGGAAATGTTCTGGAATCCTACAGGAAAACACCTGGATGTTCCACCCTGGTAAGCAGGTGACAGACTAGATACACATACATCCTTTAATGTCTCCTTCTGGAGCCAAACTCATTTCCCACAGCCAGCATTGGCTCTTCACAGTCACCAGAAGCTTCCTGTCACCCTGATCCTCACTTGTAACAAATGATTCATTCAACATGGAAAGCCATGTCTACAGCCTGCTGGGCCAGGGCTACAAATCCACTCCAGAATTTAGTACTGAGGTCTGGACCCTGATGACTAGTCAAAGGTGCATGAAGTATATGTGGTGAGAGGCCATGAGAACCAGCAGATACAAGGAGGCTGTGTCCAGTACAGGGAAAAACGAAAATAGCCGAGAACTGAATCGATGCTCTAAACTCTCCCTTCCCAGTATTGGAGAATGTTTTCTAAGAATGGAGACTATTCATCCCACATATCATTTTTTATTGAAAATAATCTTTTTCATCCCCTATAATCTGATCTTGGTTTCCCCCTCCCTCATCTCCTCCCTGATCCTCTCCACCTATTCAATGCCTGCTTTCTCTCTCACTAGCAAACAAAGAGGTACACCGAAAAAGAGAAAATCAAACCAGATGAAACAAAACAGAGAAAAAAGATAAAGAACAAGAAACGAACATATGCAGAAACACATAAATAGAAATCATAACATATAAGCAAAAGACCAGTAAGGTTAAAAAAAAACCCCGCCAAAACAAAGCATTATGAGACAAAAGTTCTCCAAGAGTGCCACTGCACAGATCTTAAATATCCGTCCTGGTCCCTTTCCCTCTGCGTGGGCACTCAGGGACTGGCTCCCCAGGTCCACTGTGCACAGATGGCAGTGACTCCTGTCTCATTGTGACCCATCAGGCATTTGCCATTTTCATAACGTAGGCCAAGCTGACTTGCAGAGTTCACCTCTGATCATTGCGTGGGTTCGCCTATCTTCAGAAACAGATGACGCTATCCAGCCACACTAAGCGGAAAAAGCGTTATGAGTTGTGCGTCATCAAGCCACTCCCCTGCTTAGCGGGAAAACTGCCTCCACCAACAGGGAAAGGAGCATGCGCACGCAACGCAAAAGCGACTGAGTAAAGGGACAGAAGCGGTTGGCCACAACGGCGCGTGCGCAGTGACGGCGTCTGCGCCCTTTAAGCCTAAATGTATGCATCCGAAGAGGGAAAAAACCTAAATGTATGATCCGAAGGGGGAAAAAATATGTGTGCGGCATAAAAGCAGAAGCTCCTTAAGCGCCCGGAGCAGAAGAAATAATTATATGCCATCATGAATACCCACCATCTAACAGGCACTTACCAAATACCTAGATTATGCCAGGTACAGTTCTAAGTGATACTCACCACCACATGATCCCCATGCCTAACACATGGGCCTGTGCACACTAGGCACTCAGTAAGATTCAATTAATAAACTATATAAAATACCTCTTAACACCTCCCCAACCCCGCCCTCTATGCCGGAGCAGCCTGGCTGGGACCTGCGGGAACGCTGCTTGGAAACGGGTGTCCAGTAGGTGGCGCTGTGAAATCTCCTGACGGCCTGGGCCCAAGGCTCACCTTCCCTCCGCGAATGGCGGCAGCCGGCGGTGGGCCTGGACTCCAGGCGTCCACAGGGCTGGAGACGGCGACACTGCAGAAGCTGGCGCTTCGGCGAAAGAAGGTGCTAGGAACTGAGGAGATGGAGCTGTACGAGCTTGCACAGGCTGCTGGCGCCGCCATCGACCCCGATGTGTTCAAGTGAGAAGGCGAGGGTCAGGGTTTCCAGCTCATACATCCTGCAGATAAACCTGCTTTAAGAACCCTCCGACCCCCATCCACTACTCCGAAAACTACATCTCTGTACTGCTCTTCAGGTGGTGGCCCAGCTGGCCCGACTCATAGAGGTCTGTCCTGAGGTTTCCATGTTTCACTAAGCACCACATTTGTTTTCCCAGGATCCTGGTGGACTTGCTGAATCTGAATGTGGCTCCTTTGGCCGTCTTCCAGGTACTGAAATCCATGTGTGCTGGGCAGCGGCTGGCGAGCGACCCCCAGGACTCGGTACCCATATCTCTGTCCACATCAGAGACCCGAGGTTAGAAGTGGGTTGGACGAAGGTAGCAGGGGTGGGGGAGAGAGGGAGGTGGGGGAGGGATGGAGAACCACAGACTGGTTTGCCTCAAAGTGGCTCAGCTTGTCTGTGAGTCCAGGGTCTGCAGCCCAGTCCACCTTCCAGGGATTTTAGATGACTCCACATTTAGGATTGTACTGATGGATCAAGGACTGGACCAAGCAGGCTAGTGTCCTTCTGTCTGACACCTCTTCATCATGCTTTCATTACACTGGTACTGGAATATACATGGCTTTGGTCTCCACCTATTTGGCAATCACAGCCTCAGGGAAGTACTCAGAGACCAGGGCAGCAACTCCTTTCCTACCCTTGCCAGGCCCAGGTCCAGCTCCCAGGCCAGACCCACATACGTCCCACCTGGAGATTATTAGGGTTGCAGGACTGGAGCCACCTGACTGCCTGGGAACATACAGTAGAAGTCTAAAGAAAGATTAACCCATTTTTCATGTGAGAAGGCCCCCCACCCCCACATTTGTGGTCATGACTGGGATGGCATGCAAGCGAATGCTGGCAGCCAGAGTGTAAAGAGGAATCTCAGATCCTTGCGCCTACGCATCCTACATGGACTATCTGTTTTCTTTGACTGTTGGAACCCTCTGAAATACAACGTGTCCACCCAGGCAAGTGGATGGAGATCCAGTGCCTACCATAGAAGGCAAATATTACTAAAGTGCCACTTGGCCCGGTGAGGTGGGACTGTCAGGCCTGGGGACCCACACATCCTCACTGACCCACCCTCTTTCTGCTCATTTTGTGTCTCTCTGGCTTCTATGGCCCTCCCTTCTCTAGTAGGAACAGAAACCAGGCCTTTCTCTTCCTCAGGGCTGCAGCCTCTCCAGTACGTACTCTGTGTCCCAGCTGCCATGCACATGCCTCTCTGCCCCCATGCCCCCTCACTGTGGTTCTCTTGCTGCCTATTTTCTCCTTTTACAGGCATTTTTTTTTGGTCTCATCTCTGAGTTTTATGTTAATGTGCACTCTTCCACTGGAAATTGCCATTTCTCCACAAGGCCAGGGCAGCTTTGAGCTACAGGATTAGGACAGTGTAGACCTTTCCAGCCATGCAGCTCAGAACCAGGATGTATTTTCTTGCTCAGTTTACCAAAGACAGGATTTTTAGAATATGCAGTTGGGCTGGCATTCCAGGATAATACCAACACTTTCACACTTGCACACGCTAAAGATTCTACCCAGGGCAAAGGATGTAAGGCGGGACAATGATGAGGCATCATGGTGTGCTGTTGGGAACATGGCCTCAAATTCTCAAGCATTGTCTCTCGGCTTAATTCTAATTATGGAATAGGGAACAGATGCCTCCCACATCCTCTTTGGCAACACTGTAAGAGTGACATTTTATGGTTACACCGTTGTAAATTGAGTTTTCTTGCATGCCTCATTTGTGGGCTGGGATACTCTCTAGGATTGGTAGGCATGGTAAGGTCAGGCACCCAGAATCAAGATGTGTGAGCTCCCAGGGGTTATGGAATTGCCCCCCTTACATGTCCTCCCCATGTTGCCCACCAAGTTGCAAATGCCACTTTTAGGTTGGGTGGGCTGAGGAGAAGAATTGAGGATGGACTACAGGATGAAACGAGAGATTTCTGGAGAGGACTGGAACCACAGAATTGTTAGCTCTGGAGGGTTTACTCCTGGAAGGTCCTGAAAAGACATGGTATCACTAGGCAGCTTAGGACTACTGGCTGATGTGGAAGAAGTGAAGGAGAGAATAGGGAGGGGTGGGGCTGGACCTTAAATGTAGCTCAAGGCTACCAGGTGAGGCATAGAGAGATCTCTGACTTGTGTGTGTCTTAGCAGCCATACACACAGACCTTTTAGCCTCCCTATTAATAACCAAATATGGGATGGTGAACGTAATAGGAGTGGTAAAATTGGTACAGCTGGAGGATGTGATAACCTGTAATGACAGAGTTTGTGGCCACTGAGGTTTGCCATTGCTTTTCTGTAGGAACTGGATTGGTTCTGCTCCAGACCATGAGTTAGATGCTGTAAGATGCAGGGCTGTCTGGATCACTGGACCTGGCTGTCTACTAAAGAAATGGAAACTGATACCATAGATGCTGCTCACAGTGGCCTTCTGTCCTACTGAGGAAGTAGGTTCAGTCTAGTGCTTGCTAGTTAGCTTAGGGAAACTACACAGTTTGAAAAGCTGCCCCTCGAGAAGGTGAAATTTGGTGTGTAGAAGCCAGAAATCTCACATAAGCTGTGCTGTCCAGTAAGTGCATGACCATGATGGGACAGGTGTTGTCAAGGCTGGATATTGAAGAAATGTATGAAAATTAACACAAAAGCTTACAAACACATATGGGCATGTTGAGATAATAATGCTGTAAATGCTGTAGGAATTTATTTCAAGACCACTCTTCCTTCACAAACACTCAAAGCTACAAATGATCAAGTGCCTTATATAAAGTGTGTACCCTTGTGTATGCTTGCTTCTTTCTTTCTTTCTTCCATCTTCATCTTTTCTATGCTGGAGCATGAATTTACGTCTTCTGTACTATGTTCTGCTCCCAAACCCTGGCATGTTAGTTTTCTACATAGTAGGCATGAATCATGCCACTGCACTACATCCCAAGACCTTTCTGATACCTATGTCCCACAAATACTAGGTGTATAGGTAGTACACACACACACAAGACATGAAAGTAGTCTTTCCCTTTCTCTTCTAATTAGTTTGGTTTAAAGTCTGTTTTGTTAGATATTAAAAATAGCTGCACCTGCTTGCTTCTCGAGTCCAGTTGCTTAGAACACCTTTTTCATCCTGTAACTCTAATGTGACTTCTGCCCTTGATAGTGAGGTGTGTTTCATGGATGCAGCAAAGATCTTGTTTTCTAATCCAATCTGTTAGTTTCTGTTTTTTGTTGCTGTTGTTGAGGGAACTGAGTGCTTATTACTTCCTGTTATTTTGTTGTTATATTGTGTTTCCCCCCTTCAACAGGAAGGGACAGGAGCTGCAAGTTGCTCTATTAATCTTTACAAGCTGGCAGCGTTTACAGGGGACAGTGAATCAGGGCTCCAGAGGCTACTCTAATGTAAATGACAAGATGGAATGTCAATCATCTTGGCCCAACCTTTGGCTCCAGGGACTTTTCCACATCAGGAATGGATGATTGGCCATTGCTTTTAGAGGTTTCCTGCTATCAGGAGTTACAACATGCTGAAGAATTACCCTTGACTTTCAGGGATGTGGGGAGAACTGGAATTCTGGAGAGAATGAGTCAGGATATTTTGCCGATTTGGTGGTGCTCCAGGATTTTGCCAGCATTCTTCCACACTTCCCCATTCCTAATATCTAATATCCTAATATCCCTGCCACAAGGGATGTGGGTGGGCAAAACTAACTGATCCTTCCACTGTGAGATGTTGCTTGGCCCAAAGTCACATCACTGCACTGTTTTTTTTTTTTTGGGGGGGGGGGGGGGGAGGTAGGAGATGGCAGGTTTATCTCTAGGTGAATACAATAGCCCTACTAACAAAAGCACATGATTTCTAAAGGGTTCCAAGAACATGTAAACGTGGATTTTTGTTTTTCCATCTTATGGTCCTGAAAATAGAAGTCAAGGCTTCATGTGTTCTAGTGAGTCTTTGAGCACCGAGCTGCATCCCTGTGTTTTCCTAGGCGTGGAGTTAGGTCAGGTTTATCCGCATGTTGTCAGACTTAAAGATAATCATTATTTGTTCTTCTGTGCTTTTTACTGCCTTTAAATTTCCAGAGGAATCTGCTCAGTGTTGCTCAGATCTCTGTTACAGTCTTAAGAAAAACTGGTTTCACAGTCAGGCCCCAATCTGACTCACCCTTTTACTTGTTAACCCATGTTCCTGCCTCTGTCAGGAGACAGTCCTTCAGGAAACACCCAAGATATAGATGTCACATCCTTACTGGACTGCTGATGATGGCCTCTGAGGTGATACTAACTAAGGGAGTGCTGTAAAGTACTGTGGCATATCTCTGCTGAGAGACAGCATGCATGCTGAAATCTGGGATCTGTAATGGCAGCCATTTGTGTCAAAAGGAATGTATGTGACTGTCTTCTGCTTTGTTGTTAATGAATGGCTGGTGCTCAGTGCTCCAGCATCACTTCAACACCTCTCACTGTTTCCCACCTAAGCCCCAGGGAACCCATTAGTGCATCTCTGTTGATTCAAACACTTGGGAAGACAGGAGGTGTTATCCCTGTCTCCATCATGGCAGGACAGTTGTTATCCCCAGTTGACTGGCAATCAGTCCAGATGACAAATGGAAATACCTTCATCTTCTCTTCAAGAGCACGATTTGCCATTGTTGTTTATGTTACTAAACCAAGGAAGAATTGATATTCCAGAGCTAAGCCCAATGTTAGAGTTGCCCCAAAAGTAGTGACAGGGAAGTTTCTGTAAGAGACTGCCCCAAACCAGGCTGTAGTGAGGCTAGTGGGATTTCCAAAGAAAAAGCTCAAAGAAGAGGTTGGTTGACCCAAAGCTTTGGGGACTTTACGTATTGAAGAGTTGCAACATGCCATGAGTCAGGGAGAAAAGAATACACTGGGTATGTATGTCTGCAAGAGGAGCTCAGGGTATGGAGCTGCCAGGAAGCTGAAGGAAATGGGACTGACCAAAGAACTTGGTGGTAGGTGGGGCTAATTTCTGTGGATTTAGCAATAATATTTCACCTAAACAAGTTGGTCAGTGTTGAGAAATGTTCACAGTCAAAGATTATGTTCAGGCTTGTGGAAGGTGGAAAACAGGCACCCTCAGTCTCTGATGTTCATATGCCCGAGCTGCTGAACTTTCAGTCAAGCAAGCGAAAAGCAGAGAACAATGAAGGACCCTGAACCACTGGCAAGTAGGTTATGTTAGAGTCTGCAGTGCAAATCTTACCACACTTGCCGAGGTTGGGACTCTCCCTTGTCCCTAAGGTCTTCCTAGGTTTTCAGTCCTTGGAGCCCAGAAGCCACCCTTTTAAATCAAAGCTCTGCTCCAAATGTCTTCTCATCCTTATGGTTATATATTTTTAAAATTAAATAAAATAAAAGCAAAAATAAGCAAAATATAAATCAAAGAACAAATGAATCGTTGGGCTTCTTCTGAGGGTGATTTAGTGGTCAGAGGTTCAGCCTCTATTCTAGAATGATCAATAGCTAAGCCCCAGGCTTGAGTATCACCGACTGCATCAGGGAGACAGGAAGTTGCAGCTTCTCTGAAGCTATCACAAACCTTTCTTTAGAACTGTTTGTGTACTTCCTGCTTGTGCAGCATGGTTAATGCAGGTATGATGATGCCTGAGTATGAAATGTGCATGGCAGTGAGTGCCTCCTGCCATCTGCTTAGTCTCTCTCTAGGATAAGCTTGCTTTCCCCTCTCTAAATGGCCTCCTAATGGATGCTAGGTGTGAGAGTGTTTAGAACTATTCCTATCTCCACCCCTTGATTCCTGGACCCAGGAATCCTGGCCATGAGAGCAATAGTACCATAGTTTGGATGCTGAGTCAAAGAATATGTTGCCTTCTGGAGAACCTGTCCCAGCACTTCTGGCTACTGCTGGTGATGTAACTGCGTCACCCTCAAGTCAAGCCAGATGCTTTGGAGGATGGCAGACCTTGGTAGGACCAGTGATTGCATGAATGTGGGCCTACTGTCAGATTTCTCTGGCTGCAAAGTGACTTAATCAGAATCAGTGTCAGTTCTGAACCAGTGTCCAGTAGACTCCAGAAAGTCTGACTGCTTCCTTTCAGACAGAGAACAGTTACCCTTATGAAAGGCCTCAGGTCTTTCTGGGGGAAGATGGGAAAAAGACTAACTGTAGAACTCTCAGGTATTTAGCAAAGTCCTTCCTCAGAGGGACCTGGCCTTCCCTTCACTGAAAGAATTCTTGCTCTGCAAATTGGCTCTTTTGGAAATTAGTTTAGGGGCTGAGACTCTGGAGTCCTTTGTAGCCTTTCTTTCATTTGTTATTTTTTTGCCCCGGCCAGCGGGACTTTACGGGGGTCGACCAACCTGTGGGAGGGATGAAAGGACAGAGACACAGAATGACAGACAGACAAAGGTTCTGATCAGGCTGCGAAAGTTGATTTTCACACACACGCTTATATGCTTCTCAGACAGGGAAATGCTATCCGGGAAAAGGTGAATGGGCAAGGTGCCGGGGCCAGATGGTCGACTGTTGTGCAGGGTGAAAGGTTAGCAGTCATGTACACTGCAAGGTTGCCTAGCAACTTAACCACTTAATGTTCTAACTGACCAGTAGATGTTCTAAATAAATTACCTAAAAGAAAGGGGTAGAGGGTAGGGCTATTGTGTTAGTAAGGGAGAATGGGATTTTCCTCAAAAGGCTATTATGTTAGTTATAAGAATGGAGAAATACTTTACGTTAGTCTTAAGAGTGGAAAAATACAGTCCTATGGTCCCACTGACCCAATAATGCTTAGATCAGTCTCCACTTCTGGCCAAATCCAGTTCTTTCCCCCCTCCCTCAAGAGTGAGTCAGGTGTTCCTATAGTTGGACTGGGGTTTGAAGGGTCAGTCCAGGGTGTTTCTGATCCCAAGCTGTTCGGTGGTTGTGGTTTGCCGCTTGGGCATGTTTGCCTTTTTTTCTTGTTTGTTAAGAGACTACTAGTGAGTGAGTACATCCCCTGCTTATCTCTCTGAGTTTGTGAGACTTCGCTCAGGAGGATATTCTCCAGATCCATCCATTTGCCTGTGAATTTTAGGATATCATTTTTTCTTACTGCTGCGTAGTATTCCATTGTGTAGATGTACCACAGTTAGTTAATCCATTCTTCAGTTGAGGGACATCTAGGTTGTTTCTAGGTTCTTGCTATTACAAATAATGCTGCTATGAACATAGTTGAGCTAATACCTTTGGAGTGTGAATGTGCCTCTTTAGGGTATATACTCAGAAGTGGTATTGCTGGGTCCTTGGGGAGATTGATTCTCAATTTTCTGAGAAACCTCCATATTGTATTCCAAAGTGGCTGAACAAGCTTACAATCCCACCAACAATGGAGGAGTGTTCCCTTTGCACCACATCCTCTCCAGCATAGGCTGTCATCTGTGCCTTTTATCTTAGCCAATCTAACAGGTGTTAGGTGGTATCTCAAAGTTGTTTTGATTTGCATTTCTCTGATGGCTAAAGATGAAGAGCACTTTTTCAGGTGCCTTTCAGCCATTCGTAGTTCCTCTGCTGAGAATTCCCTTTTTAGATCTGAACCCCATTTTTTGA